>JABUQX010093525.1:15000-22655 GCA_015478945.1 Trachelipus rathkii | reverse complement strand
TGGTATTAGGCTTAAATCGGCATGGGATACAAAAAGGCTTATCCTTAATTTAGGCCTAACGTAGTTTATTGCACCACATTTTACAGAAAAAAGGTCAGTTTGAAATATATTTTGACCTGGGATTAGGCCTAAATCGCCCGGGCTTACAAAAGGATTATCCTAAATTTAGGACCTAAAGTCAGTTATTTCAAACACATTTTACAGAGAGAGGTCAGTTTCGTATATGTAAGGAGTGCGGGTTGTTGTGTTTTCTCGTGGGGATTGTCAATGTACATAGATAATAATTAATAATAATAATAATAATAATAATAATAAGTAATAATTAATAATACATAAGAAAATAATAATAATAATAAAGAAAATCGGCATTATTTAAAAAAAACTTGTGAAATATTTTTAGTAAAAACATCGAGCGAATAATAAAAATGTAAACAAATAATTGTTTATTTTAAATAAGAACTTTTAGAAAGATTTTAATAAAAACATGTTATGTTAGCAGAGAGAAAAACTTATTTTGTTATTTTTATACTTATTACATGCCTAAAGATGATGTAAAGCAGGAAGTCAATAGAACAAAACGTTGCATAGCTTGGTGTAGAGGGCGGTGCTAGGGGCGACCTTACTATTTACTGATTATTGCTTTAAGGTACGTAAAATATAGTTAATAAATTATCATAAAATTTTAGTAAAAGTTATTTTTAAAAAAATTTGATAGTTATAAAATTTATAAGCCAAAAATTATTAACAGTTAATATAAAGTTCTTTGTCAAAGGCTATATTTATTATTTATAGAAGTTTAAGAAACTTTGAAATAATTTTAGTTATATTTGACATGAGTAATATAAATGTACGATTTTAATTAAAAACATAAAATTGTTTTAATAAATTATACGTTATATGTTGTAAGTGTGTGTGCGTTGTGTGTGTGTGTGTGTTTGTGTGGTGTGTTTTAAAGTAAACCTGTGTGTGAGTGTAAGTAAAATCTGTGTGTGTAAAGTAAATCTGTGTGTAAGTAAATCTGTGTGTGAGTGTAAGTAAATTCTGTGTGAGTGTAAGTAAATCTGTTGTGTGAGTGTAAGTAAATCTGTTCCCTGTTGAGTGTTAAGTAAATTGCGTGTGTAGGCTAGGTGAAGGCTGGATGTGTAAGTAAATCTGTGTAGGTAAATCTGTGTGGTGTAAGTGTAAATGGAAGTGTCTATGGGTAAATGTAAAGTGTCATAGTGAATGTGTATAAGTGTCAAGAGAATGTGTGTATAAGTGTAAGTGTGTGTGTGTGTGTGTGTGTGCGTGTATAAGTGAACATGTAAGTGGTTCTTGGGTAAATGTAAGTGTCATAGTGAATGTGTGTATAAGTGTCATAGTGAATGTGTGTATAAGTGTAAGTGTGTGGTTGTGTGTGTGTGTGTTGTGTGTTTTAACTGGTGATTGTGTGTGTGTTCGTTGGTGTAGTTATGTGCTGTTCTAAATAATAATAACAATAGGCATGAAGTAAATAACACTAAGTATAATAATAAAAATAAAAATAAAATAATAAAAATAATAAAAAAATAATAAAAATAAAATAATAAAATAAATAAAAAGTAAAAAAACAAAATAAAAAACATAATGTTTAAAGAAAATATGAGTTCAAGCAGTAAAACATATGAGTTAAAGCACTTAAAACATATGAGTTTAAAGCAGTCAAAACATGAGTTAAAGCAGTAAAACATGAGTTAAAGCAGTAAAGCAGTAAAACAAAAGCATACTAATCCCCCCCTTGATGTTAGGTCACACCTCTATTGATTTACTGATTTACTGCTTTAAGGTATGTAATGTTAATAAATATATGAGTTAAAGCAGTAAAACATATGAGTTAAGCAGTAAAACATGAAGTTAAAGCAGTATAACAGTAAACAAAAGCATACTAATCCCCTGTGCTATGTAGCATCTCTATTGATTTACTGATTTACTGCTTAAGGTATGTAATGTTAATAATATATGAGTTAAAGCAGTAAAAACATATTAGTTAAAGCAGTAAAAATGAGTTAAAGCAGTAAAGCTGTAAAACAAAAGCATACTTAACCCCTTGTTGCTATGTTACACCCTATTGATTTACTGATTTCTGCTTTAAGGTATGTAATTTTTAATTAAATATTTAAAATTTTGCTCTTTAATGCATGGGTTTCGGGAAAATAAAACAGAAACGAAATTCCGTAAAGCATAAAACAAAAGTTTATACTAACCGCCTTGTTGTATGCTTAACACTCTATTTTATTTACAGAATTACTGCTTTAAGTATGTTTAATGTTAATAAATTGTGAGTTAAAGCAGTAAAACATATGAGTTAAAGCAGCTTAAAACATGAGTTAAGCAGGTTAAAGCCAGTAAAACAAAAGCATAACTAATCCCTTAGGATGCTTAGGTAACACCTCTATGATTTACGGATTTACTGCTTTAAGGTATGTATGTTAATGTTTTTAATAGAATTTCGTACAGTTGTAGTAAAATAAAAATGTTATATATCAGACAATCTGGTTTTTTTTCTTCCTTACATTACAATTTTTAAAAATTATAAATTTAAAAGTCCTAAGTAAACTGTGAAAGATGGCAAGAAATCAGTGATAGTTTTAAGAAATCGCAAAATGTTTTTAATAAAAATGTTTAAAATGTATGAAATAAAAATGAATGACTCATAGTATATTTGAAAAGAATTCTTTGAATAGTTTAAATTTGGATTTCATATTTTTCGTTCGCACGGGGAATATTCGCCTGCGGGCGCACGCGGCGGCTGGTACGCGGAAATATGGCGCCTGCAGGCGCACGCGCGGGCGGGTTACGCGGGATATGGCGCCTGCGGGGCAGCGCGCGGCGGGGCGGGCGGGGACGCGGCAGGACGCACCTGCGGGTGCGGTGGTTGGTTGTCTTTGCGCGGAGGGGCGCACGCTGCGCCCTGGTGGGTAGCTTACGGATCTAGAGTTAGACAAAAGATGAGTCATCAAAGATGAATCATTCCAATATAGGTGGTATCAAAGATGACGTCATCAAAGAAGAGTCATCAAAAAATGAATGACAAACAAAATTGAGCTTCGAGTGTGTGAGTGTAAGTGTAAGTGTACATGTGCGTGTGAGTGTAAGTGTATATGGGCTACGAGTAAGTGTCTATGGCGAGTGTAATGCTTATAAGTGTTATAAAATTACTAACTCATAGTAGGGAAGCATTCTAGCAAATTGTAATATACACCAATCGATTCCTCGATTACCTTATTACCTAGGGAGTAGGACACCCATATTAGGGCTTATTCTAGGCTCAGGGGCAGGCAGAAAAAGGCTTAAAAAATTGGCACTCAGTTGGCACTCATGTGGCACTCACTTGGCACTATGTGACACTCACTTGGCACTCATTGGCACTCACTTGGCACTCGACTGGCACTCACCTGGCACTCAATCTAACTATAGAACACATAAATATGTATATTTATAATATTGGGAACCATCAAAGTTGAACCATCAATATAGGCACCATCAAAGCTGAACCAACAATATAGGTACCATCAAAGATGTCACCATCAAAGTTGAGCCATAAAGTTGCAGCCATCAAAGTTGAGCCATCAACAAAGGTGAGGCATCAAAGCTGGGCATTAAAGTTGAGGCATCAAAAGTTGGGACATCAAAGTTGAGGCATCAAAGCTGAGGCATCCAAAAATTGTACCGTAGAATACAAAAGGGTTGACCGAAAAATTTGGGTTCTCAAAATTGCACCCTGGAAGACCAAAGGCGTTGTTCGAAAAATATAGGTCTGCCTAAAATTTAAGGGATTGGCCAAAAAATAGGTCGGTCAAAATTGACCCATGGAAGACCAAAGGATTGGTCGTGTGTTTGTACGTGTGTATAAGTGTAAATGAGTGCAATATCTATGGGTGAGTGTAAGTGTTCATGGGTGAATGTATGTATAAGTGTAAGTGTATGTATTTGTGTGTGTGTGGTGTGTGTGTGTGTGTGTGTGTGTGTGTGTGTGGTGTGAGTGTGTGTGTGTGTGTGTCGTGTGTAGGTGTTCAAGTTAGGATAGATTTAATCAGGTCCAAGTTAGGACCGAAAGAAGTGACGGGTGGCCACGAGAGGACAAAAAATTACGTGGGCCAAAATTGACCCATGGTATATGGCAAGGTCAAGGCCGAAATATCATGGTCAAACAAGGTTAAGACATCAAAAAGGGCTAAGCGAAAGGAAGACAAAAATATACCGTGGCCAAAATTGGACCCATGGTATATGGCAGGTCAAGGCCGAAATATCATGGTCAAACAAGGTAAAGACATCAAAAAAGGGCTAAGCCCCTAAAGGGTGGCCAAAAATTACCGTGGGCAAAAAATGACCCATGGAAGACCAAAGGGTTGGTCGAAAAAATTAGGGTGGGGTACGTACAACGGTTGCTGCGCAACCGTTTGGCGCAACCCTTCTTCGAGGGGTTGCAAAAATTAGGGTTGCCGAAAAATTATACGGTTGCCAAAAATTAGGGTTGCCAAAAATTAGGGTTGCCAAAAAAAATTTGGGTTCTCAAAAAATTTGGTTGCCCAAAAGTCAAGGCCCAAAAAAGGTCAAGGGTAAAAATTCGCGCCCAAAAAGGTCGCGGTCAAAAAAAGGTCAAAAAGGTCAAGCCAGGTACGGTGTCCAATATCCCCTTGTTACTACTAACGCTGCCACATGTTGGTAATAAAAATTGCCACAATTACGATATATTTATAATCAACGTAATTCGATGTTTTCATATATTATTTCTTTTTACGTTCGAAAAAAACGGCAAAGTTATGATAAGTTTTGTTAAGTATACACAGATTTACTGTGTATATCTAACAAAACTTATTATAACCTAAACTTAATGGACCCTAAACCGAATTTAAACATTAAAAAAAAAATGGTAGAGTGAATATATTTATATATAAGCAAGATTTGGCAGTGCTTTTTTAGTCCTTTTACATGGGGACGCAAGATGTTAAAAAAACGATTATCGGAAAAAAATATCAAAATTTTTTCTAATACGCTAATCTTAATTATTCCCAAATATAGTTTCGGTACTATAAGTATAAACCAGTAAATATTTTTAAAAAATTAGGCATGTAGCAGTAAATACACTTTTAATATGAAATTTGAAGACGTCATAATTTTTTATAGGCTCAATTTTTAAAACATTTTTTTAGGTTGTCTATCATTACGGATCATTTCAAACATTTTAAATTTCATGAAAATTGGTGAAAATCAGCAGGTGTCGCTATAATTGAAAATTTCGTAAATAGACAAATCCTAAAAAAAAAATTTTAAGTCTATTTTTTTTCATATTTTGCAGTTTTAAGAGCAATGTTTTACCAATAAAAATCAATAAATACGTTATTTCCTATCCTGCAAAAAAAAAAAAAAAAATAATATAAAATTGCCCATTCCAATAACACAACAAGGATCATATATATATATATATATATATATATATATATATATATATAAATGTTTATGATATATACGCATGTGTATATAAATAGATGTATATAATAATATATATATATATATATATATATATATATATATATATATATATATATATATTATATATATATATTTATATATATATGTCAAATGTAAAAGATGTCGATTCCACTAAAAGGACGAAACCCTAACTGAGAGTACCTATAACTCAAGGAATAGCATCAAAACCCATTGCGTTGAGAAAAAGGTTTTTTCTTAAATAAACTATTTTTTCTATTATTAGTAACTATGATTATACTTTTATTGATCTATGTTTTAAATTATCTCTCTCCTTATAACTTATGCTTTTCCTAAACTTTTTCTTGGTGTATTTTAATCAATGTGGATATGCAAGAGTGGGAAAGGGTGAATTTGAGTAGTCTCTACGTTGTTTGCTATCGTTCAAAATTCTTGCTTAATAAAAAACAAGCTTTTATAAAATTTTAAATATTTTATTAATAATTTGTTTTTATTGACTCTAAAGCAGTAAAGCACAAACGCAAACTACCCTATCCTTCACACTCTTCCCACATCCCCGTTATCAATTGATTTATTGCCATGTCAGAGCAGAGAGTTATTTGATATATATATATATATATATATATATATATATATATATATATATATATATATATATATATATATATATATATATATATATATATATATATAAGCTCAAAACAAAGAATATAGAAATGATGAAGACTGAGAACGGAAGGGAACAGGATAGAATATGTAAAAGCAAGAAACCATGCAGGAGGATGTAAAAAGAAGAAGTATGGACATCTTGGAGAAGAATAGGAAGAGAACTGAAAGAGGATACGAAGGGCACTGGAAAACTTTTATATGGAATGGCCAAGAGTAGAGAGGAAATAAAGTACCGGAAATGCATACGGTTCTGAATAAGGAGGGAGAACCTCTTCTAGAGGAAGAGGAGGTAACGGAAAGATGGAGCGAGTATTTCGAGGAATTGTTGAACGTAGAGGAAGGGGAGGAGGGAATGGATGAAGTACCCCTGAGAGAAAGACAAGAACAGGAATAAATTAGCATGATAGAGATAGATGAAGTGAAAGAGGCAATTAAAATACTAAAAAATGGGAAAAGTCCAGGATACGATGGACTAAATAATGAACTATTCAAAACAGGAGAGGGAATAACTAAATGGTTGACAAGATTGTTAAACCAAGTATGGAAAGAAAGAAAAATACCAACAGAATGGAGGAAAGTAGTAATCTGTCCGATACATAAGAAGGGAGATAAAAGTCATGCGAAAATTATAGAGTAATAGTATTGTTGTTAGTGGGAATGAGTAAAATATATACATGACATATTCTTGAAGAAAAGATTGAGGATGGAGGTTGAGGATCAAATTGGAACCTGACAGGTCTGATTTCTGACAAAAGAAATGTACTAAAAACCCATATGCAGACATTGACAGAGAAAATCATAGAGTGGAATGAGAAGGCATGCTGTAATCATAGACTTGGAAAAGGCATTTGATAGAATAAATAGGGAGAGACTGTAGAGAGTGTTAGAAGATCCGATGTATGCCATACCAGAAAGTCTGATAGCAGCCATTAAAAGCATGTATGAAAATTCAATAAATACGGTTAGAGGAATAGGAAGAGAGAAATGGTTTGAAGTGAAAACGAGGGTTAGACAGGTAAGTGTATTGTCACTGTAGCTCTTTGCACTTTAACTGGACAGTAGTCTTAAAAGAATATTCAAAAGGGAAAATAGGGAGCACACTTTGGTTTATGCGGATGATGCGACAGTAATAACATCAGGAGCTCAAGACCTGCAAGAAGCTGTGAGGTGGAATGAGGGACAGAAACCCCCCCCCCTCAATGGGCATGAGAATAACCAGAGAGAGAAAACGGAAATAATGGTGATTGCAAGAGAGAGAGGGAAGAGATAGTAGTGAACACAGAAGATATACGGCGAAAGCAGGAAAAGATTTAAGTAATAGCGATGATATTTGATGATCAAGGAAGACAAGATGATGAGTTGAAAGTGGGAGAATTGGGAGATTTTCACAGAATGTGGGAATGTTATACCTGTTGCTAAAGGAGAAAGGGATACCACAGAGGTTAAAATATTAATGTATAAAACAATTCTGAGACCGATATTGTTGTGTGGATCTGAATGCTGGGCAATGAATGATA
>JABUQX010093525.1:0-12500 GCA_015478945.1 Trachelipus rathkii | reverse complement strand
ATTACAGTTCCCACCCTTTATCGGCAGAAACCGAAGCGTCATCAGAGTCAAAAACAGTCATTCCGATTATAGTTAGTGTAGAAGCAATCAAACCAATCGGCCCGATTAAAGTGCCAGAAAAACGCGTAGGACAGATGAAGCTGTTGGACAGAAAGTATTAAAATTAAGAGATATAAGGTTGTGGTCAGATTTCCAATAGGAGCGAAGGTGATGTATTTATAGAGAGAAAAGGACTAGTGGTGAAAAACATAGGTCAAGTGTACCCAAGAATTGGTTGGGCCCATCCGGAATGTGTGTTCTTTTTTAATTAGCTGCTGCAGGTCGTTGAGAATGCTGAATGATTCGGCCTCCCCACCTAAATCAGTATGAGAGGACCCCTACCATTCAGTGTTGTGTACATTGAAATCCCCCAAACAGAGGATCTCAGTATTTGGATGAGAAGATATAACAGTCTCGTGAGAAGTTGTAAGATATTCAAAATAGGCGTGAAAATCTGTTCTGTTAGGAGAACAGTAGCAGAAACACAAGATTATTGTAGTAGAAGGAAGAAAGATTTAAACCACAGAACATAGAAGTTAGAAGATTTGAGATTCTTAAGACGTGTTACAGAGTGTTTATGCTTACATAGGCACATACTCCACCCTTCAGACGGAAATTATGAAATAAGTTATAGTTGCGACATATTAAACGAGTTAGAGGATGAATTCCAGCCATCTGGGCTTCAGACGGGAGCAAAGGGTTAGGTTAGACCGTTAGAGTGAGGTGGCCCCACGATGCAGAGTTAGATTGCGTTACTTGGATGTTAGTAAAGTCGATAGTAAGCCCGCGCCTGTGCAAATTCGCCATCTTACATGCACATACAGCAAACCACAAAACAAACAACAGACAAAAAAACGAACAAACGTGAAATCAGGCTAAAAATTATTCACACAGTAAACCGAAAAGTAAAAACCGTAAATGTTAAAAAGTTAAATCATATTTACAGTAAATATGTAAAATATGAAAATCATAAAGTTAAAAACACTAACGCACTTTTACACCCAGACAAATACACGAATAATGAAAAAAATAAGTAAAATTGATTTAAACATTAAAACCTAAATTTAAAAGTTCAAGGGCCAAAATAATAAAAATCAAATCTTAAACACTGTGAAAACGAAATTCAAAGAGAGAGAGAGAGAGAGAGAGAGAGAGAGAGAGAGAGAGAGGAAATATTAATAAAGATATATATATCTATATATATATATATATATATATATATATATATATATATATATATCAGAGGTGGGCACCCCGCTCATTTAAGGGTAGTCCGCTAGCGACCTCCGCACCTCAAGAAAAGGTAGTCCGCTAGCGCACCTCCGCACTTATTCAGACCATTAAACCTCCGCTATCGCAAGTCCGCACGTCCGCACGTCTCCCGCTGATAATGTGCGACTTCACAAAAGATTTTAATATTAAATACTAAATAGTATATATCCTTACAAAAAATTATTTATAATATTATATGAAAAATTGAACGAATATTAACATATAGTCAAGATTTTCCACTTTCTCCTCAATGTCGTCTTCAAAGGACAAGAGATCCATATTACCTTTCAAAAAGATTAGGTGCTCAAAATTAAAAGCGGGGCTGACCTCTTTGCCCCCAAAATATCCCCTCACCAATACTAAATATTCGCTCTACAGCCACAGAACTAGTTAGAGGTGTATTATATTTTAGAACAAGTTCAACAAATTCTTCCTATGCTGAATGGGAAAGATGTCCTTGGTGAGAGGGAGTGCTGGTGTTAGTTCACTTCCAGCAGTCTATTGCTAATTTAAGGTCTTCACCTAAATCATTCCTGCCTCCTTCTGAAATATTTTGACCCTGTCCCCCCTGTCCACCCATAAGAAGGTCTATTTCGTCCAAGACTTTAGTAGAATTATGAAAAGCCTTTGCTGCAGAGTCGATGCTAATGCTACGAATCAGCTCGGTAGCTAGGCGGCGGTATATATATATAAGGGTATATATATATATATATATATATGAGTATATATATATATAGTATATATATATATATATATATATATATATATATATATATATATATATATATAAAGATCAGCCTTGTGTAAATATTTATATGATATGATGATATATATGATAGCATACATATACATATTGGTTAGAAGAGATATTATATATATTACATGGTTATTATTATTGGGTTGGTTATTATTGGTTATTATTATTAGTACATATATTATTGGCTATTATTATTATTATTATTGTTATATATGATATATATGCTATTACATACTTCTCCTTATACTTCATATATACATAATATTACTATTGTTATATTATATATATATATTATTATTATTATTATTATTATATATATTATAGTTAATAATATTATTATTATTATTATTATTATTATTATTGTATTATATTACATATTATTATTATTATTATTATATGATATACATACATATATATATGAAAGATATATATATACATATGTTATTTATTATTATTATATATACATATTATTATTATTTAAGGTTATTAAATATATATATATATATATATTATATTATTAAATATATATATTATTATATATTATAAGATATATATATATATATATATATATATGATATTATTATTATTATATATATATATATATATATTATTACATATATATATATATATGGGTTTTACACAGAACTGATTTAGATATTGCCTAGTCATAGTAATAATATAATTAACTAAAGTTATAGATGAGGGTAATAGGCATTCAGTCTATAAATTCAATTTAAATGTTATTTATCATATATGGTACCTTCAAGGAGGTTGAGATTATTTTTGTAAGTTTAATTATTAAAAACAATGTCTAAGACTAAAAGTATAATTAGTTATAAACTTAAAATAAAAATTGTTTCTTTATTATAACTAATAAGAATTCTTAATAAGTAAACTATATTTTCATTTTTTAAAAAGGTGCGGAACAAAAGAGCGGAAACTTTTTGATCCGCACGTGCAAGTCCGCTAATTTCCTAACGACTCCGCACCTCCGCTAGTCCGCACCTATTCTGGTAGTCCGCCTCCGGAGTGGACTAGCGACTAGCGGACTAAAGAGCGGAAGTGCCCACCTCTGATATATATATGTTATATATATATATATATATGTTATATATATATATATGCTATATATATATATATATATTAATGGTTATGGTTATTATATTATTA
This sequence comes from Trachelipus rathkii, assembly GCA_015478945.1. Taxonomy (NCBI): domain Eukaryota; kingdom Metazoa; phylum Arthropoda; class Malacostraca; order Isopoda; family Trachelipodidae; genus Trachelipus; species Trachelipus rathkii. Next base: position 9,262 of record JABUQX010093525.1, on the reverse strand, counting down.
TTATTATTGGTTATTATTATTATTGGTTATATATACATACATATATATATATATATATTAAATTTTCATTATTATATATTATATATATTATATATATATATATATATATGTTATTATTATTATTATTATTTATATATATTATATATATATTATTATTATATTATATATTATGTTATTATATTATATATATATATATATATATATACATATACGTAAGTTACACTTAGGGATTTTCATCTGGCTGCCACTGAATTGGTTATGGTCCTATATATTGGTTATTACATATTATAAGATATATATATTATGCCATATGCATATTATTGATACATACAAAGAAGAAAGATAGCTAGATATATTATATTATGTTATTAAGCATATAAGAAGATATATTATTATATATATACAAACATATATATATATATATATTATGTTATTATTATATTATTATTGGTTATTAATATGTTATTATTATATATTATTATTATGTTACATATATTATATATTATACATATATATTATTATTATTACACATATATGTATATATATATATACAATATTATTATCTATATACATACATATTATTATTGGCTATATTAGATAATATATATATATATATATGTATATTATTATATATAGATATATACCATTTGAAATATTTTTACATATACAAATACATATATATAGATTATTACATATACATATATATTATTAATATATTATTATTATATATATATGTATGTATATTATTAATATTGTTATTATTATTATGATACATACATGTATACATGTATATAAGTACATTAGAGCTGGGTTGTTACATACATATACATATATTATATATTACACATATAAATTTCTTTTACTTTATTCTTATTACAAACTCTAAACGATGCCTAAAACAAACACAATAAGTCCTTTATAGAAAATATCGTAATAGATTGGAAATTTTTGTGTTTCACTAATAAATTTATGTTTTACTACATCAAAAACACAATAACATGTGTCTATATACACACCGCTCCTCAAAATACATTACCTTTTCACACCTTAATTATATATATGTTATATAAGGTTATATAGCATATATATATATGAGCAGGTATGGTTATTATATATATATATATATAATATATATATATATTATTATTATACATACATATATATTACTATATGGTATTATTGGCTGCCATGATAAATTATATATATAATATATATAGTTATATATTATTATATTATGTTATTATATTATATATTATTATATGCTATTATTATTATTATATTATTATATTAAGTTATTATTATTAAAGATATATATATTATTATTATTACATATACTATATATACATATATATACATATATTATTATATATATATTGATATATACATATTACATATTATTACATACATACATATACACAGTCATATAATCACCAGCGGCGGCCTCGTATCGTAACTTTGAGTAGGCACATATATTATGTTATATATATATATATATTATTATATATTATATTATATATATTATATTATTATATTATTATTATATTATTATTATATATATTATAAAAATTCATATATATAGTTCATATATATTATTATTATATATTATATATATTATATATTATTAAATATATATTACATATACATATATATTATTAGTTATGCTATGGCGCATATTGGTTGGTTGTTATTATATATGATATTGATATTATTATTATATATACACACATATTATTATTATATTATATTATATTATTATTATTATTATTATTATTATTATATTATTATTACATATTATTATTATTATTATTATTATTATTATTATTATATTATTATGTTATTATTATTATTATTAAGTTATTATTACATATATATTATTACATTATTAAGATATTATTATTATTATTATTATTATTATTATTACGTATTATTATTATTATTATATATATATATATATATATACATATATATATTAATAGTTATTATTATTACTATTATACATATATATATATTATTATATATGATATACATATTATATATATATAATAGTATATATATATTACATATATATATATTATATATTATTATTGCTATATTATTATTATTATATATATATATATTACATATTATTATTATAGCTAGAAGAGCAGTTATATATATTAAGGTTATTATATACATATATTATTATTATTATATATATATATATATATATATATATATACATAAAGACAGATCAACTCCTTTACTCTGGATTTTTTTTAAATGACTGCTACTAGAGTCGGTCGGCATATACAGAGTTTGCCTAGTCTTTATTTTAAATTTGTAAATTTTTTTTTGGACTACTCAGAGAAGTAAGAGTTGCCACTGACCGCTATATTAAAAAGGAAATCGAGTTGAAATTCCTGGCGTCGGCAGCTTCTGACAGCGAGTTCTTCAATTAGGTCATATATATATATATATATATATATATATATATATATATATATATATATATATATATATATATATATATATATATATATATATATTATTATATATTACATATATATATATATATACATATATATATATGCTGACTTTAATATTTTTTGGGTTCACTAAGGCAAGTAGGCGTGCGTAGGAGCATAAGCTTGGCCACATAATTGATATATATATATATATATATATATATATATATATATATATATATATATATATATATATATATATATATATATATATATATATATATATATATATACTATTATATATTTTTAGTATATACATATATATTATTATTATTATTATTATTATATATTATTATTATTATTATATATATATATATTATATATATTATTATTATTATTATTATATATTATATATATATACATATTACTATTACATATTATTATTATTACTTCTTTACATTATTACATATTATTGCTACATATTATTGTGCTGGAAAGAGTATTGGAGCATATACATTATTATTAATACATACATATTATTATATTACATATTATTATTATTATTATATATTATTATTATTATTATTATTATTATTATATATATTATTATTATTATTATATTATTACCTACCTATCCAGTATTATATATAGTTGCCGGTTCTGGTTATATTATTATTAGTTATATATTATTATATTATATTATTATTATTACATATTATTATTATATATATATATTATTATATTATTATTATATATATATATATTATTATTATTATTATTATTATTACGTATATATATTATATATATATTATTATTATTATTATTATTATTACATATATATATTATTATATTATTATATTATTACATATATATATATATATATATATATTATTATTATTATCTCTATATTCGTTATAAGGTGAAACAGCTACCCTGTCTATTATTAAGCCAACCACTTAGGTATCAAGGGGGCAATGACTGAAAAGAGCAAAGGTAGGAATACACCACCTCCTTTCTTTTTAACTTTTTATTTTTCAGGCTTTTTTACGTGAGGAGTTTCTTAATGATGTTTCTAATGACGGCGTAACTACAAATTCTGAGGTCTATTTAAGGGAACATTTCCTTTTATCATTTTTAACTTCGGCATACACATTGGATAAATTTATCATCTTCACAGATTAGTTTACGTTCATCAGCAAGTTTCAGATTTTTAAATTTTCTCCATAATAGGTAAATACTTTACAATTAGAGTACTCAATATTCAGGTATGTATACAGTTTTTATTTTTATAGATAAGATATTTGTACGAATCAGAACTCTGTACGTGTTTTTAGCATAATGTTCACAGACTAAATAACCGTCAGGTATAGATGTGACTTCTTTACATACTTTCAAAAGCTCTTTGAGCTTTGTAGGAAACATTTGTGTTGCCACAACATTGAGTTGACTCATATCTCTTTCTCCGAACAGGAATAGGTATTGGGTGTGTAAAGACACATATCACATATGCATATTCTAGGGAAAATGTTTTGTGTTTTAAAAAACATTGAAATATTTAAATGATGAGGGTAAACAGTAAACATTTCAGCTAGGTTATCATTCAGTTTATGCATCAAATCATCTAGAACAAAAATTTTATGCCCTTATATATTTTCCATCGACTTGACCTCCTATTCTTTCGTGAAATTGAATTACATCTTTATATTCATTAAACTTTTCTTGGTAAACTTTGTAACGCTAAGAGATTTTAGCTGGACTTTGTTTAAAAATCTCTACCCCATTTAAAATATTTAATAACACTGGTCAAGAAAAAAAAAAAGAAAAAAATTCGGGCATGGACTTTTCCAGCTGTTTTATACTAATTCGAGGGTGCAGATTCCAATCTGATTTCAGATTTGCTCTATCACATACCATTTCTATGCAATTAGCAAACCCCATTTTCATGGATTTTACCGAAATTAACACTTTGTCACTGATGATTGCAAGTTGTGGCGAGTAAGTGGCTGCTTTAGTGATAAAAGATGGTGTTGTATTTGGACAATAGTGTGTTTCTTAATATCATTTAATGTACATTGTATTTTATGTACAAATCCCAATTTGTGTAATATTTTTTTCATTTGCAGGTTGTGATCTAACAAAGGCTACAACATCCGAAAGAAGGAGATGCCGTAATGATACAGATATCTTCTGCTACATCTGTGGTAGCTTCACTTTGCAGGATCAAAGGAGCAACATTTAAACCTTTGTTAGGAGGGTGTATTTTCCCTACTTTAAAGTAGGACTGGAAGACCAAGACAAATATTGGGCTCCTTACAAAGTGTGCAAAACGTGTGTTAAAACTTTGCCATCATGGTCTAAAGGAAAGAATGCTAAGCTGAGATTTGGTATGCCAATTATTTGGAGAGAACCAACAAACCATTTGGATGACTGCTACTTCTACCTTGTCACTGTAAAAGGTTTTAATAAGACAAAGAAATACCACTTACAATACCCAAATATCTCATCTGCCATACGACCAATTGAACACTGTGAGGAAATACCTGCTGAATTGTTGGCTTCCAGGCTGAAAGAAAAAGGAGTACTAAAACCTGGCACTAGTGTCTCCTTTCATCGGAATAGAGAAGCAGCTCTGCGAAAGTATTTCCATTCAGATGGTCAACTTGCTTATTGTAATGATGTTGAAGGGATTCTTCTCAATATTGGACTGCTCGCATATCATGCAAGTGAATGGACTTTTTATTGACAGTAGTAAAACAAGTTTAACATGTGTGCTACTGCACAAGAGAAATATATATAGTTCAATCCCAATAGGACACTGTACAAATGAAAGAAGAGTATGCCAACATCAAGAAAATTCTGGATAGATTGCAATACCATCTTCATGGATGGTTAATTTGTGTGGATTTGAAAATGATTAATTTTCTGCTGGGCAGCAAGGAGGTTACACCAAATACCCTAATTTCCTGTGCTACTGGGAGAGTAGGGCTACATTTGAACACTGGGTGACAAAGACCTGGCCACCAAGAATCAGTTTGACACCTGGTGACAAGAACATCAAGAATGAGTCTCTGATTGATAGGAATAAAATTGTATTTCCCCCACTGCATATAAAACATTGGTTAATGAAGCAATTCGTCAAAGCTCTTGATCACACTGGAGACTGTTTCAGCTATATTTTTTCAATCTTTCCAAATCTCAGTGCCGAGAAGAAAATGGCAGGAATATTTGATGGCCCTCAAATAAGAAAACTCATCAGCGATCAACACTTTGTTACAACAATGACTGCGGCAGATGCTACAGCTTTTAATGAATTCTCTGATGTGGTACGTAATTTCCTTGGGAACAGGAAAATGGACAACTACCAAGATATTGTGGTGGAGTTACTCTTGGGTTTCCAAGCACTTGGATGTAGAATGTGCATCAAAGTCACTACTTACATAGTCACTTGAACGACTTCCATAGAACTTGGGTCACGTGAGCGAAGAGCAAGGTGAACTCGTTCATCAAGATATTAAAGTTATGGAAGAACGCTACCAACACCGATGGGATACCAACATGATGGCAGATTAGTGATGGTCCTTGATGAGAGACATTTCACAAGCTGTACATCGAAGATCGTCAAAGAAGAAGTCGATTATGCAAATGTAACATCCCTATTGTCATTTTATATTTTTGTATATATTTTCCTTAATTTCACATGTCAATTCTAAAATGTTTTATATATATATATATATATATATATATATATATATATATATATGTTAAGGTTATTATTGTTGAAATTATTACATATTACATATTATTATTATGCTACATACATATTATTTAAACTATATTATTATTATTATATTATTAGCTATTACAGTATATATATATATATATTGTTATATACATATATAGTTATATATATTATTATTATATATTATTATTATTATATATTATTACATACATACATATGCATACATATTATTATTATAAATGTATATATATAGGTTAGATATATGGTTACATATACTATTATTACAATGGCTGGCTGGCGCAAGAAAGAAAGAGTAAAAAACCCTCACATTTTGCTCAGATATTTATCTGTGTACAAAAAACTATTGAAGTAAAACATGCCAAAGATTTAGTGTAGTATATATATATATATATATATATATATATTTTTTTTAATAAGAAGTATGTCTATATATATATATATATATATATATATATATATATATATAAAGAATGCCTGAAAGAAAAACAAAGATACCGGTTAAAAAGAAACATATAAAATAACACTCACCAATCATCGTCTGATGAAACAAGAATATTCTTGTTCGACTCCAAAAGCTCCCTAATTCTATCACAATTGAGAGAAACCAACTTTATAACCTGATGTAAGAGACTGAAATATCAGGTACTATCTCAATGTTTATTCATAGATCTTTAGCTCAACCTCTTCTGCCTCAAAACATAACGTGACGAAATATCTTCTTATTTGCTGTATAGTTGTTAATCCTGTCCTGTGATTGGACAAAATGCAAAAATTAGATCGTCGTCCTATAATGACGTAATACCGTACAGCTTCACGGTATTACCCCGGTATTACTTTCTTTACATAGGTTTAGTTAACGTTGAACCATTGTGCAGCTAACATGCTTCGTCTAAAATCTAAACCGATATACAGCTATAAAAAATATTGTCAAATGAGAAATTAAAATCCCTAAAAGTAATATCTCCTTCATAAACAAAAGAAAACCTGAAGGGTATGAATATATTACATGTGGTGATTATTTAGAGTATTGAGATTTTCCACGTGTTTTTATGAACTCTGAAGATTTACTTTGTATAGGCCAAAATGCTGAAGTGAGGGACAATTATCAGCGGTGGTGAACAAAATGTTGAAAAGCGACTTACTTTAACATTTTCTAAACAAAAATATGTGAACACTATAGATGTTAGAATTTGGCTTAAACATAAAGATGCAGGTACATTTGAACTTACTCTGTATGGATTCTGTATTAAAGGTGTAATACAAATAAAATATCTGTCTCAAGTTCGTAAGCTAGTCTTGAGAAAAATGAAGAACGGAGGCATGGGCTTCGCCAGGTTCCAAGCTAGGGGGGCAGCTTAAAATTTTATAGAGCTTTTATATATATATAAAGCAGGCAGGATTAAGTTATATATATGGTTAAGTTATATTAATATTTATGTTGTTGCTGAAGATACCTGTCTACGTATGTATAAATGTTATTGATATATAGATATATATATATATATATATATATATATATATATATATATAAGGAAGAAGACATAAAACTAGAAACATTTGTATGGATAATTAAATGATTAATATTAAAAAATTTATTTTATTAGAACAATAGAATATCAAATACAGTTTGCAATGATGGAAAATTCACAATATAGAGCAGTTGCAAAATTTATATTAAAAAAGTAATTTCCTTGGGTTCAAGGCAAATTTATCAACTACTGTTTGAATAAAATAATCATAATTGTCAAACACAAATTTTCTGTGTACAACCCTTTTAACCTGTCGTCTTCCATAGTACTTCGTAGCCAAGTCTTGATCCTTCGCAGAGTACTGAAAGAGCGCTCTACTGTACTGGTGGTGCATGGCTGGGCGAGTAGTATCATCAAAGCCTTTTTTGTCGACGGAAAGAAAGGTTCAGTCTCCTTTAAGACTTGGGAGACAACAAGATCTTTTAGTTCTTCACTACTCAGTTTCTTTTCTTCCAAATTTTGTACCAAAGTTCTAACTCTTCTTCTATGCCTTTTAAGGTAAAAACTGTAAAATGAAGCTGTCTTTTACTTTAACTCATCGATTGTTACGAGTAGCATGTGGAAATGATGTAGATATGAAAATGCATCAGCAGGATGATTTTCAGTAGAAAATCGTAATTCCAAAGAAGAGGTTATAGAATCCAGATACGGGATTATTAAGGATCTTCCAGAACCCGTGGGATTTGTTGCTGGATGGTTGCTGCGGTGCTGCTGCCTACCAACAATCCATGGTATATTCAGATCAAGTCCCAGTTGCTCGGAAATTTGATTAGCTTCTTTTAACACTTCAACGGTGATTTTTTTTTCATCTTTCCGATGGCTCCTAACCATTTCCATAGTGTGTTGAATATGCTGCAAGTTTTTGATGATATCCAAGGTCTTGGATTCTAGAGCATTTACAACTGGCTCTAACATCGCAGAGTACTTCGCGATCAATATCATAGCCATGATGAATGACGACTTACATGCCGCTGAATGCAACTGAAAAGCGCTTTCTCTTGTGGCGGTATTTCCTTCAATGGAAAGGGTTTCTAATGCTTGCATCATTCGTACAAAGTGTTCCTTAAGCACTCTGATGCACTTGTTTGTTCAGACCATCTCGTATGGCATAGGCTTGGGGATCTTTGGCATTAATTTTCTTCTCAAGACCGACTCGCGAAAAAACGTATTATGTCCTTTATAGCTCCCACAGTATTGCAGATTTATGGTATTGTGTTCAAATCATTTACTACTAAATTTAGTTTGTGGGAAGAGTATTGAAAGACAATGCTTTTTTTATACTTTTTCCGCAATATTGCTTGGTCACCTCCCTCCTTACCAGACACGTTGAACAGCCATCGAGCAGACAAAGACCCACTATACATCTCTCTAACAGGTCCTTCCAACAGGCAGGGGGCCCAACAATGGCTTCTGCAATGTGAGATTTCTGGCCCGCGCGCTTCTGGTGCAGCCCAAGCCCATAGGGTCCCTTTGACCCATGGCTGACTTCACAGGCAACAACTTCCAAGGCACTGGCTTCCTGTGAGAGT
>JABUQX010093524.1:27500-42792 GCA_015478945.1 Trachelipus rathkii | reverse complement strand
TAATATATATATACTACTATATTATTATATATATATATATATATATATATCATGCTTTATAATAATATACCATATATAATAATAGGAGCCTGAAGTAAATTTTTTAAAAACACTCAGTAATCTATTACATATATAAGTCTACGAGACAGTCTTTCTTGACTTTGTAAGGGCGTCTGCTTTCGTCTCCTTGCTGGATCCTCTGTCCGACGCGGTTGGTGGAAGACTAAAACAATTTGTTTAAATTAAATCATGAAAAGTGTAAAATTTAAATCAATGAAATAGTAAATAAATTAATTATGTATGTTTTGTATAAAGATTTTTTTGCGAAAAAAGGTGTAGTGGTCCAATAATGTGTTAGTTGGGGTAATGAATACTTTCGCCCTAAGTTAGTCGTGTTAATAGTTCCAGGATAGTTTCTTTTATACATAGTGATTCAATTACTTTTGCGTTGTTGTGAGGGGGGTCAAGTAGTACCTGTATGATATGGGGTCATGTTGATTTAAGGTTAATTTTGTGATTAAGATGTGATCTGTGTAAGGTGAGGGGCAGAATTTTGTGAATCTTTTATGAGGTCTTCATTGTGTTTTGTTGTTTTTACGTCTAAGGAAGTCATTTGTTTCTCCAACTGTAGACAAGGATTAGCAGCGGTAAAAGATGCGCCCTTACTGACTCTCGCCAGCGGGTGGAGGTGCCAAAAAAAAAACCTAGGACTGGAAGTAAGCAACACAAACACTAACCTAGTCCCACCATTAAATACAAATAGAATAGAGAATAGTACTCTAAGGACTATCACGTGTGAAGAGAATCATTTACAACTTGGAGCAAAGAACTTTATAAAACCATACAAGAAGAGCCTGGGGCAGATCGTGAAACTGGTTAAGTGGCCAGTCAAACAGCCCAAAGTTCTTACGAGCTTCTATCCTCAAAGAGCGGGTGGTGCAGTTCATTACGCGATGAGGGGCCACAGCAAGCAAGACGGCTGAAACTCGCATGCTTGGACGGCTGAACCCATGGGGTGGGCGATTCTAATTCAAGTGACAGTGGAGGGTGATAGTCACCGCCCGCCATGTTCTGATCGGTCTCTTGCCGGACAGGTGCCAAAGGATGGGAAACAGATAGGATTCTAGAAAACCTTTCTAAAGGACGGGCCTGACAAACTTTGCCTGAACACCGAAGAATGGAGGTTCTGAGAAGTGAAGTGAGGTTGATTCTGCCTGCAAACCTCGTTCCATTTTTCTTGGACCAGCACTCTGAAACAAAGGATGAAGGAGCCCAAAAATCTCTGTACGCAGTAAAAAGTAATATATAGCACTGTTGACTCAGGAAGATGATTGGAAACCCGAGGGTGGGAGTATAGCTCGCCCACCCCTGAGCGAAACTACTTTCACCTGAGCTGAAACCTACACATCCAAAGGAGAGGGAAACCTTGAGTTCTTTAAAAAAAGGCCACAACAATTTTACCCTTCTGGTCACAAACCAAGAAGAAAAATCAAAATTGCAGAAAGTAGGAATAAGCCTTATTTCTCGGCCAAGCAAAATTCCAGGCTTCGACAAGGGGATCAATTTTCATCAACCCCAACACCCCAAAATCTGCCAAAATGGAAACATAAAGATCAATTTGAGCTGCAATTTTCAATACTTGCACCACGCAAGGCCGAACTGATGCCTCTCCGTCCGGACTTTTGTATGCGACGAGGCTGCAAAGAGCCCTCAAACAATACAGGAGCAGACGAGGTGAGAAGGAACATAGTCAAGGCATACCAAAGTTGGAAATCAACAGCAGGCTAATACTGTCGGGGACCATGGCGAGCCTCGTTAAAAGCGATGGACCTAACAGCAGCCATCAGTAGAGAGGTGCCACACCAGCTCGGGGTCAGGCAAACCGGTAGTAAATCTGTCTCGGCATATTTTTTGGGCGGACCTTCTAATGAAGCCATCCAGAGAAATTCTTCACGAGTTGTCAATACCTGTCAAACCGACCTGCAGTGGACTGATATTTAGGCATGCGACTCAAAATCTGCCCATCACACCTTGACGCCACGTAAGAGAACACATCAAGAAACAGGAGGTGAGTTTGCATTTAGAATTCTTAACTCAATATGGTGGTTGACTGTTTCTTGAATGAATAGCAAGCTGTAAAGACCAATTCATCACGTCAAACCAGGACAGAGGTTCTTTACCTAAACCTTGAATTATCTCTAGTTTAGTGGCAACAGACTTTCCGAACTGGTATTGTGTCTGGATGAAGTATTAATCCGGGACCATAGACACTCCAGTTTTCGAAGTCAAGCTTTGGAGGAAAAGTGAGCTAGAGGAGGAGCCGGAAGCATACCTAGCTAACAAACTGGAGCTTGTATAAAGAGCTCCTTAAACAGAGCGTAGAGGATATGGAGGGACTGTTTGATGTACAGGACCTAAATGTATCCACTACCCAACTGCACATTCAATCATACAAGATTCATATGAAAATACGTTATCCTCTGAAAAAAAAGGAGGTAACTAAAGCATCCCATGGTGGGAGCAAAAGCTAACCACTCTAAGGATCTATAAAACCAAGGAAACTTTTTCAAAAAAGCTAAGTGGAACTAAAAATTGCGGGAAGCATACAAAACCTTACCCCTAACTGCTATATAATAAAGAACTTAGGAAATCCAAAAGAAGATTCATGGAAGACTCCTATGTGAACAGCATGAAGAGTCAAGATGAAAAACTGCCGATCTACATAAAGTGCCTTTAAAGGGACAATCTACATGCGGCCAAGCCTTCTCCTAAAAGAAATACGGCAGCCTATACAAAGTACCACAGAGAACCTATTAGTGAGAGACTTTTATAGATACTCACTCTTACCCGCACAGCTTATTTTTAATTAGTTTGACGACGGAGAGGAAGTAGATATATGGGCAGGTATTAGACTGATAGATGAACAGAAAGTCTGTCTGGAAAAAGTCTTTCCCTGATAGGTAGAATGGGAAATAAATTTACCTTCGGCCCATATAAATATATATACCTTAGTTGCCATCCTCGGGAGGTGAGCAGATTCAAGCTTGCTTCAACAGGAACTGGAGAGTTACTTTCGTTGCTGGTGGAGGATATTAAGGACAAGCAGGAAAGTAAGGGTGGTTGTTATCCCCAAGCAAGGAGACGGATCCCGTCTGACCCCAGATCAATCTACCTACTAAGTCTTACATTCTTTTTATTGAAAAAAATGGAAAAGGGGCTAGACTTACCCCTAAGGGTGAAACATTTCACATGAAAAGAAAATTCATCCTAATCAATGGGCCTACGAAATCCAGGTAAGACAAAGGTTGGCGCATAAATAGCTTGGTATCTAATGATAACTTTAGGGGGGGGAAAAAAGAAAGCCCTATATCACAAGGAGGTGCCGGTTTGTTATTTCCTGTATGGTGAGAGGGTGTTTCTTGTCGATAACACATCGCATCCGACAAGGAATCAGCCGCCTCAAGGGGTTAAATCCTCAATTGATTTCTGCCCTGGATAAAAGCAATGTTGGGGGACAAGACGTATTACGGGCCTGAACTGGGAGGGGAGTGGTCACTCTGACATCCTGTGAAGGGTTTGCCCCCAAGGAATGGTAATACTTTCACCCTTTTATGGACCATGGTGTTGATAGTCTCCTCACTAAACTCAGTGATTCGTCCTATCTGAATTCGAGGTGCCAAAGGCATACGCGGATGACCTATTTGTAAATTATTATTAGAGCCAAAAAACAGTAGAGGGTCCTATAACCTCACGCAACGATGCACCTCAATTTATTGTACCCAATTCGTGTTTGGAAAGGGAACTAACATCAAATCCAAGTAAAACAGTCTAGTATCCCCCATTTACCAGAAGCAGGAACTAAGAAATACAGGCTCCCAAGATTGTGATGTCACTATTAACCCTTCCACTGAAAGGTCAAATATCTAGGTAGTAATGTTGGATCAAAAACTATGTCCCAATCCACACCTTAAGGAGTGGATATAAAGGTATGCATAGACTACTGAAACATTTTCCAGAACAATTCTTGGCAAAACACGGGGACTGAAAACCTAAGATGACCTACTGGTACATTATGTAGTCAGACGCTTATAATCAGCTATGCCTTCACGTGTTTTGGTGGCCGAGGACTGAACAAAGGACAGTATTGAAACTAAACTCACAAAGGTTGCAAAGGCTTGCATCCTAGCGATCAAGAGGCATGCATAAACTGCCTTACTGCAGCCATGACGGCACTGATACGGCCTCGCTTCTTCTGGCATGCACATTGGAAGAGGCCATGTCAATGTGCGACAAGAACTTACCATTCTCGCGAGTCAAATATATAACACAAGAACTGATTTTCGGCAAACCTATCGTATTCTTTAGAAGAATATGACCAGAAATTGTACAAATGGCTTGCATTATAGGCTTTCGGACTTAAAGACGCCAAACAAAAGCTTGTGTAAAGATAGTTATAAATTTTCTTCTTAAAATCGTCTTCATTGGATATGGAGGAGGCTAAACTCGCTAATAAGAAAACCATTCATGTGGTATACTGACTGAGTCGCGGTGATGGATGGAAGGACTGGCTCGATTACTGATCGGAGCCAAACTGCAAGGTGCAGTATAGCCCTGGGCACTTTTTCCCACCATCTCTCAAGGCGGGACTGTACGCCAAATGGACATGTGCCAAAATAAAATAGAAAGAGGGTGACAGGGGCAAAGATCACTGTATGGTAAACTGAATAGTCAGGCGGCGTATCGGGGCTGCTAAGCTCTTGCGATGTTGACTCCAAAATGGTTGGAAGTTCCAACGTGCCTTCAGCAACTGGCTCAACCGCAACAGAGTTAATTCTTAGATTGTGGGTGCCTGGGACCATAAAGTAAGGTGTACAGCATGAGCGAGGCTGACTCGCCTCGCTAAGGAAGGGCCGAACCGACCCTACTTGTGTCCGGAACCCTTCTCGTGGACCTCTTCTAAGCGCCCACATTAAAGGAATTCTGACACAAAGGGAAAACAAAGCCATGCCAGAAATAGCTGGACAAGATCCCTGGTCTCAGACAAGCTAAGATCTGATTGATCTTTCTTGAAGAAAGTAAAAGGAAGGGCTTGCTCTGAGTAGATCTGATCTTCGACTTTTGACTGGAATTCTGACTGGACATGGGCCATCAGCATATCACCTTAAGAAAGGGAAAAGTTGAATGGATTCATGCCCGATACTTTATCATTGAAAGCAGTTAGAACGGCACAGAACACATTCTAGTAAGTTGCGAAGCTTAAGCTGGGCAAAAGAGTCCTGGAACAATCCTGAATTTCCTGAGAACATTCAGTTTGAAACCGAGGAATTTTAATGACAAGGGCGTGTACAAAAGATCCCAAGTGGGTCGCCAGTGACAAGGCGGCCTCAAATAGAGCCACTCTCACCCTAACAATACTAGATCAAATCTAATACTATTTTTAGTATATACTATATATATATATTATATACGTATAGTTATATATATATAATATATAATATATATATATATATATATATAATATATGTCATATATATATACTATATATATCATATATATATATATATATTATTATATATATATATATATACTATATACTAATATATATATATATATTATTATAATATATATATAATAGTAATACTATATAATATATATTTATATAATATATATATATATAATATGTTATGATAAATAATTATATATTTGTATATATATATATATATAATATAATTTATATATAATATATTATATATTATATTATATATATCATATATATCTATATATAGATATATATATTTATAATATATATATATATATATATATAATATTATATAATTTATATATATATAGAGTGTCGCACATTTAGCGAATTAACAATTGGCCGAACTGACATTTGATCATAAATGGAAATAAAGTTATTAAACGAAAATATTAAATAAAAAAATTTACTACCTTACCCTAGCTTTTGTCTTCGCCAGTATAACACTTTAAATCTATTAAAATCCCATATCATAAATATATCCTAATATTTTCTTTTAGTACGATATATACGGTTGTAAATCTTTCCACCTACCTATCTATTAATCTATCGTTTTATGAAAGGATGAATAATATTGAATTGGTTTTCTATAAAACGGTATACTTTCCACCTATCTACCCATCAATCTATCCTTTTAAAATAGAATTGAATAATAATGAAATTCTTGTTTTAAAAACAGGTTTACTTATAGTTCTTTGCAATTTTTAAAATTGTTCCTCCTGTTTTACGCTGTTGTTATTCGACAAAGTAGGTACAATACTAGTATTTCTTTTTATCTATTTTCTGTTAATGGTCGTAAATCTCTTTTGCAGATTCCAAAGGTAGCTTCAGAAAAAGAACGTACGAAATTAAAAAGGTAAGAAATTCTACTAATACTGAGACTTATACCGTTTTTGTTTATAATAAATAATAATAATATTATAATAATAATAATAATAAATAATAATAATAATAATAATATAATTAATATAATAATAATATAATATTATAATAATAATGATATAAAAATAATTATATAACAATAAAAAAAAATAATAACAATATTAATATATAATAATAATAATAAACTTAAATAATAATAAAATAATAATTTAATAATAATAAAATAATATAATATAATAATAATAATAATAATAAATAATAACTATATAATTTTAATAATGAGATAATAATAATGATAATATTTAATTATAAATTAAAATATAATAATAATGAATGATAATTAATAATAATAATAATAATAATATAATAATTAATATAATAATGAATAATAATAATAATAATAATAATAAATATAATAATTTATATATTAATAACTAATAATAATCAATAATTATATAATAATTAATAATCAATAATAATAATAATAATAATAATAATATACTAATATAATTAATAATAATAATCAATAATAATAATAAAAATTAATATAAATAATATATAATAATATATAATAATAATATAATAATAATAATAATTAATATTAATAATAATAATAATGAATAATAATAATAATAATAATAATAATAATAATTAGAATATAATAGAAATAATATAATATTAATTAATAATAATAATAATAAATAGATAATAATATAAAAATTAATAATAATAATAATAATAATAATAATAAATAATAATACATCAATTAATAATTAAAAAATGATAATGATATTGATAATTATAATGATAATAATAATAATAAAATAATAATAATAATATTAGTATAATAATAATATAATAATAATAATAATAATAAATAATAATAATAATAATAAATAATAATAATAATAATAATAATAATAAATATAATAATTAATAATATATATAATAATAATCATTTATAAATGCATAGGCATTTCCCATATCCAAGGGACCAACGTGGCTTTAACTTCTAATATAACGGGAATGCGCCAAATCGAGTGTTTCTGCAATCTAGAATCTATATAAACCACTGTTCTATGAAATGTGATAGTTAAATCGTACTAACGACTATCTATTTATATTTATTCTTGTTTTTCTAATGCACATATCATTGATTAATTACAAGGTTCCTCAGGTATAGGCCCATGAAGACTATAAAAAAAATATCCGTATGTTTAATATTGCTTCATCTCAACTATCCAAATGGCATTCGACACTATACATTACTTATCTGTCATAAAACTTATTTTTACATTTTCATGGCAATTCTATAACAACAATGAAAAACTCAGGATCATATTATTACATTTTTCAATTGTGGTTTTTTACATTAGTAGCTTTTTTCTATCTATATAATATATATATATATAGTATAATATATATAATACTATATCATAATAATAAGTAATAATAACTATAAATTATATATATTATATATTACTATATATATACCTATATATATATATATATATAATATATATTATATATACTATAATTATATATAATAATAGGTTGAAGAGGAATGACCAAAGCCGGACAAACAATACCCATAGTTTTATAATCTCACGTTTCGAACCCTCAGCGCTGTTCTTACGTCAGACTATACTGAAAGGGTAATATATCAATATATTGAAATTAGAAATTATAAAAATTAAAACAAATAAAACATGAAACTAAATTAAAAATAACAAAAGAAATTCTGCGAAATAAAAATGAAAATAAAACTAACAAGGTAATAACACGTGACTAGCCAAACGTAGTACAAATAGTAAGTAAAAATACTTAACAAAGCAGAAAAAATCAAAAATAACAATAATAATAATAATAACTAAAAATAATAATAATAATAATAATAATAATAATAATTTAATAATCAATAATAATATTAATACATAATAATAATAATAAATAATAATAATTTCATAATAATAAACATATAATAATAATAATAATATAAGATAATAATAAATAATGATAATTAATAATAATAATAATAATTATAATAATTAATAATAATCAATAAATATACATAATGTATAATAATATATAATAATAAATAATTAATAATAATAATAAATAATAATAATAATAATATAATAATAATAATAATCTAATAAATATAATAATAATAATAATAATTATTAATAAATTAATAAATACATAATAGATAATAATAATAAAATATTAATAATTATAACAGAATATATGGTTGAAAAAAAAGCAAAAGCATCACATAAACACACTAGCGTTATAAACAGCTTGCAAAGTTAGACTTAATGGAAAAATTCCTTGTTGAGTTTAAGAGGTTAGAGATCCGATAGGAATTTCTGAGTTGGATAGACAAGTTAAAATTGAACATAGTTATACCGGAGGGGGGGGGAAGAGTTAAGCAATTAATAAAGGAGGATGGGCAAGATATTGGGAGCGAATTTAGTGAGGGTTTTACACTGCTTTTGATGTACTAGCAGGGACTTCAAAGGATTTTGCGTTCAATGTCAGGGCATGCTGAACTTCAGTATGGTATTTAACATCAGGAAAACCAAAGGAGGGTCGACCTAGTCTTGGAGTGTGGCGATCTGATGAGGATGCCTGTTCTCAGGGGAGCGGAGGAGACCTACAAACACCACATGCATAAACGACCCACTGAACAGCAAACACAGACAACACCAAACACAACGCGACCCAGGACAACCTGGCCCACAAAACACACCCAAACCTAAACAAAAGAACCCCAGACCAAAAAACTCCCCAGCGTCAGCCACACAACTTTCACAACAGAGTCCCACCAAAACCGCAAAGCCACATTGACACAATACATACACCCCTACCGCACCTGAGCGTCACAAACCCACAAAAAAACCCAAGAACGGAAACGAACAAACACGCAAAACCACCACCCGCCGCGTGAACTTATCCATGTGCAGGAAAGCATTGTGCCAGGTGTTCATGATATTTAGTTGTAATTTGAAGCCCCTGTTCTCGGCAACATAGCGGCATTTGCAGTCTCGCACATGTAAAGTTATACATAAACAACGAGAAGTTTCACTAACGTGGGTAGTTTATCTTATATGGCGAAAAGATGAAACCCTATGGATAGTGGGATAATAGCACAAGATGAGGTGAATTTGGGAAGAAATTTCAGGAGGACGTTTCTGAAGGTCAAAAATTAAAGATGGGTGAGAGGAACGACAAAAGGGAAGGTAGACTGGTAATTTAGGGACCGTAGGGGTGGGGGTTTTAAGTCTCAGATATGCAAGAAATTATGTATAGAGGAATCAATAAGATAATAGGGAAATAGTTAAGCTAAAAGGATTTAAGGTAGGACTATTCAAGTGGAAATAATGCCAAGTTGAGCAGATATGGTATGCACGATGGAGATAAATAGTGATTGAGTTAGAAATGAGTTTTAAAAGGGAGAAGAGCTAGGAAATTCGTGCCAAAGCGTGGAAGAGGTGGGTTCGATTAGATGATGTAGTAAACCATTAGACGTTGTGTGACTCGAGGAACGTCCAGAAAGGGGGGAATATTTGTTCATCCCTGTTGGTGAATTGGATGTTCGGGGTTTGTCTTCTAGGTTTAAGTAGTTAAAAAAGAGTCAGATGGGATTTATTTATAAGAATATTTAGAAAGCAGTCATCATATATTTTTATAGACTAGGGCTTGAATTCGCGAGACAGTTGTGACCAAGCTTGATTCTGGTCTTCCTCTTATTTAAATTGAGTATCCTAGGAACCGACCTATATCAAAATCTTCATATTTTTTATATGATATTTTATATATATATATTATTATATTATATATATATATATATATATATATATATATATAATAATATAATATATATATAAATATAATATATATAAATTAAATATATATAATATATATATATATATATATATAGATATATATATATATATTATATATATATATCTATAAATTATTATATATATATATTATTATATAATATATATAATATTATAATATATATAATATATATTATATATATAACAGAATCACATTGTTTTCTCTTCCTACCGCTGTACAGTGAGATGTTTCACTTCCCGTTCCCTCTCATCAACTACCCTATACATTCTTTAGATTTTCCAGAAATTAAATTTATAATTCTCTCTCAAATTATTTACCCAAACTGAATACCATTTAATAATCACTGTCAATAATATTTCAACAAGAATTTTATTTTAAATTTAACATGATTACCAACAAAATCAAAATTTCAAAAAATGTAATATATTTAAAATTAAAGAGGAAACGAAAAAAAAATGAGAAAAAAATTAACCCAACCCCCTGGTACAAATACAAATTAGGTGCATAAGTACCCACTTAGAACACACCTGGACTTTCGTACCCATTTCATGGACTAAAGGCAAATACTCCACACCATCACACTTAAGCCAAAATTTGATAACTATCATTTTTCTTGCGTCACTTCTCTTACCCAACTTCTTCTTCTTACTCATGCCAACCACATGAAAGGATGAGAGTGGGATAAAATTAACACAACCTATTATTATACCAAACCTTGAATTCAATACGAAACCAGCAGAACATGAAGAAAAAACTACACCATTCAGTTCTTAAAATGATGTCTAGATTTAGCCAATTAGATAGCGATTAGAAAGTGATAAAGAAACAACTAGGGTTTTTAGACTATCTACGAAGTAAAGTACACATTTCCAGGTAGAAATTTGAATTTAAAATATAATCACAAAGACAGGTAAGTGATCTTATTAGAAACTTATTACTGTCTAAAGAAAATCAAAGCATCTCTCCCCAAGACTTAGCGGAAAACATCTATAGGAGAGTAAAATCTTTTTTTAGTTACTACCGAAAGTGGCATTTTGAATTAACACCATCTTTCTAGTGATGACCTTCTCTGATCATGTCATGAAAATATTATTGGTGTATTGCAGCAATGCCTCAGTCGTATGTGCATCTGACTAAAGGTGATATTATACAGATAAGCATAAATCAGTTACTTTTCATAGCTTGTGAGCCAATAACCTTTTTTACACTTTTTCATGAACTATGAGTAAATTTCACCAGGACAAAAAAATATGTTATAAAAAGTTTTTTAATATGTAAAGAAAATACAAAATTGATTAATATTATTTGAATTTTTCTTTCTTTTTCTGAGGATCGTTAAGTCTAAGCAATGAAAGAGCATATCATTAATTTGTACTACAAATAAGTTGTCCAATAGCAAAAATTTGACCTAATTTAAAAAAAATTAAAAGGCTCCTTGTTATGCGTAGGTTTACAAGCTTAGTTCTACAGATATTGGATATAATTTGTTTAAACTTATCCTGATATATGCCTTGTTCATTGCTACTTCGAAGATAGCTAGGTTACTAAACATCAAACACTTTAAAAGATAAGACAAAGAAAATTTATTCGGCAGTAAATATTGTTAGTTACTACTAAAAGTAAAAATTTGGATACTTAACAGCACATATTTAACTAGATGTAGTCGAAGATATGTGTGACACCAAGGGTATATTAAAGCAATGCCTCCAGACAATTTTCTTATTGATCTGATATTTTTATGTTTATTGATCTCTCTCAAGGAAGAAATGAAAAGCAGCTCTTCTGCAAAATTCTATTATAATGCCTATTCATTCCATGCCAATCCATCAGCAAAAAATTATAAATAAGTATACTTCTATAAAAGCAGTCAAATACAATTAGTCAATATTTTATTTTTTTTGTGATCTAAGTTGTTAAATGCTTATAAAGATAAAGTCAGGATGCAGTAAAAAATTGTTGCATTCTTGCCTGTTGGACAGTCGCTACATAATAACTAACAATAAGGTAGCTAAACTTTCTCAATGTTGTTGATGCCAACAAATAAGGTAGCTTATAATGCATTTAAATGCATTCCAAAAGAACGATCTGAACTACAGCATTTTAATCTAGATCAATGAAAAAATTCTATGAGCTATGTGTTAAAATTCATAGTATGGAAGATTCTAAACTTTCAAAAGAAATCCCAGTTTAACTCAGGAAAATTAGGTAAAATTTTTTACTGTGTAAAACCAATAGCATTAAATCTAAATTTTATTTTATCTATAGAGTAGATATATAGATTTGATTCCAAAACTGTTTGAAATAAAGTAATACGCGGATGGCGGATTGAGCCCCATTTTTTTTATTTTTTTTTTTTTGCCTTATTTGAAGTTTCAATTACCAAGAGATTTCTATATTTTCACTAGAAAAAAAGCATTATTTTGTGTAATAGAGCTCAATTCATAGAAATTTTCCTAACGACTTGAAATTATTTTTATATTAATTTCGAAATTATTTATATTTATTTTTCACTGCAATTTAATCTGAATGACACTTTGTTCTGAAATATTCTTCAGTCTTCTACATGTATAGAAGTTTCATCAAAATATTGCACTTGTTTTATATTTCTTAAAAAAAAAAAATTGGTAAATTCAGAAAGTCACACACAACCCATTGAGATTCCGAAATTAAGCATAAAGAAATTAAGTTTTTCTGCATTAAATAAAAGGAAGTTTGAAAAATGAAATAAAATGTCGATAATTTCCGTGAATTGAAGTTTCAAGATGGATATGTGAAAATCGTGTTTAAAATAAATACCGCGCATATATGAGCTGAAAAAACAGTTAATTCCCTTCAAAAGAAGTTATGTCGACAAATTCGCGAAAAATCTCCCTTCCTGCATTCCTACTAGAGATCTTTCTAAAAATTGGTACGGTGAGTGGAAGCTTCTTATCAAAATTCAGATACAGATGAGACCTACAAAATTTTGGATGAAGGCATAATACATCGTCGTATTAATTCTGTATCGTGAAAAAATAAATCTGGTTTCAAATTCACAAAGAAAATCTCACCACCTTTTCTTTAAGTAATGTAATATTTTTCATATATAGTATGGTTGGTCAAGCACTGCATTTTGCGCACCTCACCGCACCTCTAGGAGCGCAGATTGTATTGCACCACATCCCTGTCATTTACACAAAACCGCAAGCATCTTTTATAATCAATGCTCGAAATTGTGTACCCCACAGCAACGCACCGCCACCGCACCGCACCGCACCGCACCGCACCGTTGCGACTTCGGCAAAACCTTACGAAAGGGTATATGAAATGTTTGTAAATACCATTAAGAATTGTGATCCTGACATTAAAATGATTTTTTAAAAAGAACATGCCATAAATTAGAAATAAGAAAACAATAAACTATTAAAACTGGAAGACATGGCAAAAGATTAAACAATATTTTCAGCTCCGCAAACAAATACATTAATAAGAAGCAATCATGCATGTAAATTTTTTCTTCAAGCTGCACGCCAATCTAACTTAAGTAGTACTTCCACTTTTTATTTCAGTGATGCTACTCAACTTGCCTAGTATTTTGATTATTTATTTAATTGCAGTAGATATAGAGCTAATATTAATTGACGAAATTTCTTTGAAATAGTATTAATATGAAAATTTAAAATAGTATCTTGCTAACAGCAAGTTGTAATTAGTTTTTATTATAAGAAATACTAATCTATGACTAAATCAGATATTACTTTATACCTCCTATGTAAAAGATAGTAACAAATCAGAAGTGTGCTAAAAGACTTGTCTTTAAATCAGAAAAGTAATCCTAATAATTACATAATTTTCGCATCCCGAAAGAACATGCTTTAAAGAACTCTGAAAATGACATGATGAAAACGATCCTAGTAAAGAGAGAAAACACAGTACCTCCAGAATTCACAAAATAACTGGGGTCGTTTTATGAAAAAATTCTCCGTCTGATTATACGTACCTTTCA
This sequence comes from Trachelipus rathkii, assembly GCA_015478945.1. NCBI lineage: Eukaryota > Metazoa > Arthropoda > Malacostraca > Isopoda > Trachelipodidae > Trachelipus > Trachelipus rathkii. The sequence goes on along the minus strand of JABUQX010093524.1, from coordinate 28,519 downwards.
ACAAAATCTTAAAAAAATTCAGAAGAAAACACAAGTGGGCTTTATTTGAAATTGAGGAAAAAAAATATTGCAGTATTAGAAGAAAAATGTTGAGCGATAACATTCAGAGCATTTCTAAAAACATTAGCAAAAGTTACCTCACTGGAAAAGAAAGAAACATTCATAATGAAAGTGAAGCACATCACCCAGAAAATAGAGTTGCCGAAGAAGCAGGCAAAGATAAAGTAAAAGTGTGAGGCAGCCAAAACAGAATGAATTAAAGAGCACAGAGAAACTTCAATAAGCTACTGAGAGAGAATATGAACAAGGAAAGATTATAAGAAAGAATATCACTCTGAAAACGAGAAAATGAGATCAAAATCACCAAAGCTTATTACAATTTCGTTGGTAAAGACGTTGTAAAGCTACCTAAAGAGATTCGATCGTTTTGCCCACTTAACGTTTAATCAACTAATAATTGTGTATCCTTACCTGAGAAAACTGCAACATGCCGCACGTAGAATCTGTACTACGCTTAACCACGTGAAAAAAAGATTAAATATATTAAAGGATATTCTATTTGTAAAAATATACCCTTCAAATCCATCCCAGGCCAAATTTATACCACAAAAAAAACAAAAAAAAAACAACACTCATCGAAGACCGGACCAGTTACTGAGTAATAAAAATTATACAAATTAATGACGTTATTTAAATCAAACCCCAGACATTTTATAGCTTATTTAAGTTAATAATAACAGAAGAATTAAGCAAGTAGACACAAAAGTTTCAAACATTACTAGAAAAATTGCTTAAAAAACCTTTAGAAGCTTTTGTAATGTGAACAATTAATTGAAGGTTGCACAGTATATCTTTCACTCGGAAAAAGTAAGAAAATATTAATACCAGATTTAAAAGAAATCACTCATGAGACTATTTGGAACATACAACTCTTTCCTTTATTGGAATAGAAAAAAATATAGCCAAATAATACGAAAAAGAAATCAATTATAATGCACAAATAATTAATGGGTGATAAA
>JABUQX010093524.1:17500-22500 GCA_015478945.1 Trachelipus rathkii | reverse complement strand
AAGTAGGTTTGTCTGTAGCTTGTGTTGTAATCAGAAGAGTTTTTTGTGATGAGGATGTCGAGGAAAGGTAGACTATTGGTTGAGTTCATCTTCTTTAGTGAATTTAATATTAGGTAGTTGTTTATTAACAAAGTTTAGGAAAGGTGTAGACTTGATTGCATCAGAAAAAAGGAGAAGGGTGTCGTGCCGATATGAACGTTTTTGTAGTAGATGGTTTGATATTGGGGACCTTTTTCAAGCCAGTGGAGAGGTAATGTTTGGAAGATATGCGTTCACTAAAATAGCATAAGAGGAGAGCCCTTTGCCAAAGAAATCAATTTGTGAATGAAGGTTGGTTTATCGAAGAAAAATAAGTTATCCAAAAGTAACGTAAGATCATTCTGGAGTTCGAATTTTTACAGATTTAGAAAATGCATTGGGTGGCTAAAATAGTGTTTAAACATGATGCCGATGGCTGGTTGTTACGGATGTTAGTATCGATGCACGGATGTCAAAGCTAGGCATATAGAATTATGTAGGTTACTGATATAGGCGAGTCAAGATTAAAGCGAGTAAGATTTTGTATAGAATATTTATTGAGCTAAAAAGTTTGCAGAAGAAGGAAAGAGACAAAACTAGCTAGATTGTAGGTTATGGGTACTATAGGAGCTAGATTGAAACTTATAGGAAGTGTTTTATTGTATGTACTTTTGTGCATTGTCATTGGTGAGTGCAGGCATAACCTCTAGAATAGCAGGAGTTGTATATGCGATTTATTTAATTTATTTTGTTATTATAAAATTTGCGGAGGGAGCGATTGATTTTGTCTTCTAAGTTAAGAGACAGTTTGAGAGGGTCTTTTGTTATTAAAGTAAATTTAGTGTTGTCAGATAAAATACGTTGCAGTTTATTAATGTAATCGTCCTAGTTTAGAATGGAAACACCGTTTCCTGTATTATGTTTTTTAAAGGAAAATACGATAGGCAAGAATGAAACAAATACCACCACTGTAAAAACTATGCATAAACAATTTGTGGGATTTAAACGTACAATAATATTTGCTGTACTAATAAGTATTAATTTTTGATTGGATCCGTATGAAAAATACGTTGTACTAAGAAATGTGAGATTGTTAGGAATGTAAAGTTTTTTCAAAAAAACAAAGGTTGATGGGGGTTCTCTCTTTTTCAGTGTCAATGATACATTAGATGTAACAACTGGAAATTCTTCATTTTCCAGCAGTGAAGAATCTTTTGAGACAATTGAAAAATAACGTTGGTTAGCAGTGATTCAATTTTAAATTAGAGTTTATTAAACTCCAGATAATTCGCTTGAAACGAATGTAATCAGTTACGATATTTTGCTAGAACAACAACTTACAATGTTTCAGATTACTTGCAAAAATGTTCAAATTCAAGTGAATGCGTTCTTCCTTTACTCTGAAGGTCATAAACCGTGACGGATCTTTGGCTAAAAAATTTTTATAGCTTTGTGAGTCATTTGTTGGATATCCCTTATATCCGCTTCCTATTGTAAAGTCTTTTAGTTCAAGTGCCCTTAAATCTGATTAACTTAAGAATATTACCAGTAGGATTGTACAGCGTTATGGAAAACCTAATATCAAGTTAAGCTATCCAATTTCCTCCTTTACTCCTTTTCCATAGTTCTTAGTAGTTTTTAAGATGACTATTCCTTTTTTCTTAAAATAATATTATAAACGTTGCTATTCTTTGGAAATCTTTTTTTTTATAAAAAATAACCAAGCTCTGAACATTTTGTGGAAAGATAAAGATCTTGCTTGAGTTTTATTTATTTAATACAAAACTGTTATGAGAAATGAGAATTATAAAATGTTTTGATAAATATGATAAAAATCTTGTCAACATTTCGAAACAGTAGTGCCATCTTCAGGATAAACATGTAATATTGTGGTAGGGAACTTGTAGGTAAGATGCAGCTTGAAAATCTATTTTGCAACACTATTATAATTACCAAAATTCATTAGACTAGAACAATGCAGGTGAAATGACCAATATCGTTAGTTAATGATGGTTAAGACGTGGCTATGTGAAATGATTTTAAAGTTGTTCATATAAAGATTTGAATTATTTGCTGAATAGTATTGTAAAGTGAATTAGAGGTGATTTAATGAACTTTTTGAAGCTGATGGTGCCTAAACGATGGAGATGGGGTGAAAGATGTAAAATTTATACCGGTTCGTAGTCGAGCAGCCTCTATGTTCATCAGCCCTGACAGAGAGTTGGCGCTGAGTGCTGCCAAACAGACTGGATTTACCAAAGAATAAGTTAATATTTGTAAAATTATTTGTATATATAGTATATATACTATATATATATATAATATTATATATATAGAATATATATAGTATATAATATATTATATAGTAGTATATATATATATATATATAAATATTATATATATTAGTATATATAGTATATATATTACTAATATATATATATATATATATATAGGTATATTTGTAGATGAAGAAAATTATTATTAATTTAAATGATTATAATGGGCTATAAGGGTCGACTTTTTGATTTATAATATGAAATGTGATATTGAAAATTATTGGTTAGTTTCATCAAAAGTGTTCTTCCAGCCAGTCTCATGTTGTATTAACTGGTACATTTGTAAAACAGAAGACCTACGTTGAAAGCCTAGGATGTTTTTAGTTATAAAGATTTGAGTTCATACAGCGACGTGATGAAATGTGACTATTTCTAATAAGACTGGGAAATGTTTGTCCCATGAGGGTCCTAGTGCTTATAAGTCATATGCCAATTTGTACGTTACATTATTTATATTTGAAATGTATAGTACTTAATGTATATTTTTCCTTATGAGCTTCGGATGCCATTAGAATGTCCCTAGTTTGAGGAGTGTAGACTAAAAGCGGTGATTTAAATTTGGTTGGTCCTAAGCGTTATTGCAATTTTGCTTTGAACTTCTCTGTTGAAATGGAGAAGTGGGTTTGTTATAGGAGAGTAGACATTATGGTCGAGAAAGATTTGAAGCCGTTTCTGTTATACTCAGATTTTCCATGATAACTTTTTTATTGCCTTTGTCGTCCATTGTAATGTGTAAAGTTTTGGTTTAATTTCAATTGTTGCATGGCTAAAAGAAATCTTTTGCGGTTTATGTTGACGATATTGATTTATAATATAGCTTTTAGTAAGTCGCATTTATTAAATATAATGTTATTAGTTATTTTTACTCTAAAACTCTCCATGTTCGAAAAACTCTGCCAAGTATCAGTTTAGTTTCAATTCGCGAAAGGACGGTCAGCAATGCTCGCCTACTGAATTTTTGGTTCACTGAAAATATATGCTGTAAAATATTAACGAAAAACTCAACATTGCCCATCTCATTCTACACACTATTCTCAAATATGTTATTCAGTCTATTTTTATTTGTATTCAACACTGTCACCGTTTTTATTTCTATTAAATGAAGAGCGGAATCCATAATGTCACTCAGCAAATGGTTGGATAAAAGATTATGTCTAAGAGATATTTGCAAGTTCGAATGCAATTACTTAGTATCACTGAATAGTTTATCATCGTAAGTTTGACTGTCTAATGAACACTTCAAGCTTATCCTTGCCAAATGGGGAAGGGGACTAATCAGTGCGTGACAAAAAAAAGTTAATCATATTGTTCGGTATAATTCCGTAGATCAATACTATGAAGCCAGTCTTTAAAATGATACGAATTTTTAATCGAGTAATCATTAATAGTGAATGGGGATAATAGCATTCAATACGCACAACTATAAATTAGCTAAATATCTGGTCCCTCTATTATCTCCATTCACTATTAATGATTACTTATCATCCTTATCATTTCAAAGACTGGCTTTATAGTATTGATCTACAGAATTTTCACATGATATATATTATATTATATATATATATATATAATATATAGTATAATATATAATATATATATATATATATATATATATATATATATAGTATATATATATATATATAGTAGTATATATATATTTATAATATATAATATATATATATATATATATATATATATATATATATATATATATATATAAATATATAGTATATATATATATATATATATAGATGTATATAAATAGTTATCATATATATATATATATATATAGTATGAGGTAGTATATATAATATATATAGTATATAGTATATATATATATATTATATAATATATATAAATATAGTATATAGTATATAATATATATATATATAGTATATAAGTATATAAGATATATATATATAGTAATATATATATATATAGTATAATATATATATATATAATATGTATATATAGGTCTATATATAATATATATAATAATATATATATATATATATATATAATATATACATATAATATAATATATATATATATATATATATATGATATATATATATATATTATATATATATATAGTTATATATATAATATATAATATATATATATTATATATAGCATATATATATATATTATATATATATAGATATATATAATATATAGGTATATATGATATATAGTATATATAATGATATAGTATATATACTATATATATATATATAGTTATATATGATATATATAGTATAAGTTATAATGTATATATTACTATATATATATATATATATATATATATATATATATTAGTATAGTAATTATATATATATAGTATTATATTATATATATAGTATATATATTATATATAATATAGTATATATATATATACGTAATATATATATATATATAGTATATATATATATATATAAATATATATATTATAATATATATGTAGCTATATATATATTATATATATATATATAGTTATATATAATATATATATATATAATAGATATATATATATATAATAATATTATATATATATATATATATTATATGATTATTTAATAGTATATATATAATAATATAGTATATATAATAATATATATATTATATTATATATATATATTATATATT
>JABUQX010093524.1:12500-15000 GCA_015478945.1 Trachelipus rathkii | reverse complement strand
TAGCTTCACAAAAGTTCATTAAATCACTCTAATTCACTTTACAATACTTTCACAAATAATTCAAAATCTTTATATGAAACTTTAAAAATCATTTCACATAGCCAGTCTTAAACCATCACTTAATAACGATATTGGTCATTTTCACCTGCATCTGTTCTAGTTATGAATTTTGTAATTATAATAGTGTTGCAAAATAGATTTCAACTGCATCTTACCTACAAGTTCCCTAACAATTATTAACATGTTTATCCTGAAGATGGGAACTACTGTTTCCCGAAATGTTGACAAGATTTTATCATATTTATCCAAAACAGTTTATTAATTCTCATTTCTCATAAACAGTTTGTATTAAATAAAATAAAACTCAGCAAGATCTTTATTCTTTTCCACCAAAATGTTCAGAGCTTTGGTTATTTTTTATTATAACAACCAGATTTCCAAAGAATAGCAACGTTTATAATATTATTTTAAGAAAAAAAGGAATAGTCATCTTAAAACTACTAAGAACTATGGAAAGGAGTAAAGAGAAATTGGATAAGCTAAACTTGATATTAGGTTTCCATAACGCTGTAAATCCTATGGTAATATTCCTAAGTTCATCAGATTTAAGCATTGTACTAAAAGACTTTACAATAGGAACCTCTACAAGGGATTCCAGCACAAACTACTGAATAACGAAATAAAATTTTTACAAAGATCCGTCACCCGTTTAGAAATTCACAGTAAATAATTTCACTATAAGGAAATAAAATTTAAACTTATTTGTAAGTAACTTCATGTATACTCATAATATTAACTACATCAATATTATCAAACGTACTCATGATCATAAGTTTAATAAACTTAATTTAAAATTTGAATCCCCCCCCTATCACTCCTGACCAAGTTATTTTCAATTTTTCTAACAAGATTCTTTCCTCTAACGAAAAAAGAATCCTATCACTAGGTTTAAACTTTCATTTACCGAATTTTAATATTAACCGTATAAACAACCAACTTTCCTTTGAAAAACTACTTTACAAATAAAATCTCACATTAATTATAAAACTGATTTTATTACGATCCAATCAAAAATTAATCATATTGTACAGAAATATTATTGGAACTTTAAACACCACAAATTGTTTTCATATTTAATCTCCAAATCTGATATTTCGATTCTTAAATCACTTAAGGATGACAGGTCAATTTCCATTTGTAAACCTGACAAGGGAAACGGTGTTGTCATTCTAAATAGGACAGATTACATTAATAAAATGAAAAGTATTTTATCTGACAACACTAAATTTACTTTAATAACGAAAGACCCTCTCAAACTGTCTCTTAACTTAGAAGACAAAATCAATCGCTCCCTCCGCAAATTTTATAACAATAAATTAAATAAATCACAATATGACTCCTGCTATTCTAGAGGCTCTGCCCCTGGTACTATCTATAGACTCTCCAAAGTACATAAACATCATATCCCTAATGAGACACCAATTCTAGCTGCCTATAATACCTTTAACTACAATCTAGCTAAGTTCTTGGTTCCTTTTCTGACACCTTTTAGCTCCAATGAATATTCCATACAAAATTCTTACTCGTTTAAATCTTGGCTCGCTTCTATCAGTAACCTACATAATTTCTATATGCCTAGCTTGACATCCAGTTCATCGAATACTCAACGATTCCGTACAACCAAGCCATCGGCATCATTTTTAAACAGCTATTTTAGCCAGCGCCAATGCCGCACTTTTCTAAAATCTGTAAAAGTTCGAATCCAAAGAAGATGATCTTAGTTACTTTTGATACTTATTTTTCTTTCGAGTAACCACTTGTCATTGCACAAATGAGTTCTTTGGCAAAGGCTCTCCTCTTTATGCTAATTTTAGTGAACGCATTATTCTGTAAACATTACGCTCGTCATCTGGCTTGAAAAAGTCCCGCCCGAATATCAAACCGAATTTACTACAAAAGTTAGATGGACGGACACCTTCCTCGTTTTTTCTGAGTGCAAATAAAGTTACAGCCTGTTCCTTAAACTTTTTGTTAATAAACAAACTACCGTAATAGTAAAATTCACAAGAAGAGATGAATCGAACAATAGTCAACCTTTCCTCGAGCATGTCGCTCATCCCAAAAAACTCTTCTGATGGACAACACCATAATCTACAGAAAACTATTTTACCAAAATGGTCTCAAAAGATTTTTCAGTCACGTCCCCTTCTTTATATTTGTTAAGTAGTAAAGAAAATTTAATCTAGTAGAGGCCTTCTATCTGAACATCGTAATTATCAAAAAATTCATAGAAGATCAGATTCGCTAATTAAAATTTTTCTACTCAATCTATACCCCTCTTCGTTTAATTTATACGGGTTAATGAGAAGATTTTTAAGACCAATCGTTATTTCTATTTGACAACCTTACTTCTGTCGTGATAAAAACAGCGAGTTTTTTATCCAAACTTCCTTTCAAGCGACCAACCACTTATATCAAAATTAAAAATTGAACTACGTAA
>JABUQX010093524.1:0-10000 GCA_015478945.1 Trachelipus rathkii | reverse complement strand
ATGTAAGAGACTTGCTGATTCCTGTGTATTTACATTATATAAGAACAAACAGTTTTATCTATGTTATCTCTAACAATATAGTAGAGAAATGTCTTATCATATTTAAATGAGCGCTCATTAACAAAACTCAAACTTTGACCTAAAGCATATGTCCTAAACAGAAATCATACCACCTATATAAGTCTCACTCTGGATCACTAAACTATTGTAGTGAATAGGAATTAACTAAGAATATTTATTAAAAAATCATATAATTATATTCACTCAAAACTTCCTATAATATAATCTAAATAGCTTTTATGGAATTAAGTAAGTGATAACGATGAGTACATATTATTGTCTCCCATCCTTCTCTCACAACACCAAATCTAATTATGTATGTTCGTCTTATAAATATACATTAATTATTCAACTATGTCCTATACATTAAGTTGCTCGAGTAACCAAGATCAGTAAGTTGATCTACGTAGTACTAGTCGCCACGGTATCTTCACCTAAGTACCTCTCTAAATCAACTGCGCTCACAAGGAAATAACACAGACTGCTCAACTAATGACACACAAGTATACACCAGTATCTCAACAAACTAGATTAGAACATCGAAACAATTCGCACCTCAATTAATCAGTGAGTTAAGTATACTAATTGGTCTAAGTCTTAAGTCTATATCGCGTCCTAAAGTATATAGTACACGTAATATGCGTCTGTAGTGCTTACGGATTCTCTATTTGTCTCTGTGCTCTTATGGTGATTATAGCTCATCTCTCACGCGCTCTTTATGAGTCTCACGATAGATATAGCTTAGTATACACTCCTACCGGAATACTTTCTCACACAATCTATCTTAGCTTTTATCTTCTAGCAAGATAATGTCCAAAGCGCACCTCGTATATAAAGCCAACTAATAGATATTCTGTGAAGGTAGCGTAAATAGCACCTCACACAACCGATATATGGATTAAGACATACAGTTCTCTTTTATTGGACCTCATATTATTCGGAATTTCCACAATATTAATTTCAGCTTAAAAACTAACATATCTTATTAATCGCACTATTATTATGGATTACTCGATATCAAGTGCAGAATAATCAATAACCTTTATTCAAGCCGTCTCTCAAGCGCGCAAGACACACACAGAGAAAGTATTATATTGTGCCCACTCACACTCAATAAGCAATTGAATGATAACGTATGCAAAGTCCTTGCTCGATGATTTGCATAGTAACGCTCACTCGCTCTGGATGCGAGATGAAACATATAGTGAATATGGCTATAAGAATATGTCACATTATCAGATATACAGATGTCCTGGAGGGAAAGAGGGACAGGGCTAGTAACCAGGGAGCAGCTTATAACTATCTTCTTTGTCTTAAATCGACAGTCTACGGTGCGTTGGAGACACTAAGGCTCATCACGAATTTCGATTAGTATAATGCATGATCAGAAATACTAATCAACGCACGATCCAATCTGGTGAATCGCACGCTTCTTTCATATGGAAGTGCGAGTATAGTGGATTTACTGACAGTGAAGCAATCCTCGAATATGGAGAGGTTAAGATAGGTATTTAGTACAATGACCAATCTAGACTAGATATTATCTGTTACACAAGAGCGCAAGTGAAGAAGAAACAATAGTATGCTGAGACGATACTTTTGAATACTAGCGTGACATGAAGCATCCGAACGTGTGCAGTCCCATAGTGCTGAAGAACCGTCTCTCTGCTCGCGGAGAAATATCGCGTGTAATATATTAGAGGCTCTTTCCTTATTGAGATTGTATTGTGTTAAAGACACAACGAAGGAAGAAATAAGCTGTGTTTAACTCACACAGATGTCTTATAATTCTTCTACCTGTGAGAAATGAGAAAGATAAACATATAAACTTAATAAACCATAATGAGACATAACACTAAAAAATAATAAATGTAATTAATATATATATATATAAAGGCAATATTGTTCTAAGTAATATATATTATATATATATAATTATTATATATATATTAATAATATATATAATATATATATTATTATATTATATATATATATAATATACTATATTATATATCATATATATATATTATATATATATATATATTCATAATATTATTAATATTATATATATATTAATATTTTATATAATATATATATATATATCATTAATACAGGAAATAGACATTTAACTCACAGTGAGCCCCTCCACATGTAAAGATAATGATTCTCTTTAATCAAAAAAATAACTACATACGTTTACGGAAACTTCTATTTCTCCACATCGTCAGGGTAAAATACTATATAATATAATAATTACATTAGCTCTCAAATATCAGAAACAAAAACAGTCTTAATTAAACAATAAATAATAGACAACTCTTAAATATTTACAATTTGACATATGAATAACAATCAATAATAATTAACTACGTAACCAATTGCCCTAAATAAAATATGGACTAAATTAGATATATAAGGACGTCGCTTTCCAATATCTGCATTTGAAGATTGGAGGCGACGTCTTTATATTTATTTCTAAATTTAGTCTCACAAGTTTGTGCAAATGTAACTGAGTGTTAATTTTATATTGAGATTGTTTCAAAAATTATATATATATTATATATATATATAATATTATATATATAATAATATATAAAATAATCCTTTTTGTAAATTATTATTTATAAATTATACTAATTATATAAATTGTTTATGAAGACTGTTATTTTGTTTCATGATAATTTACTATGTTTATTTATATTTATTATAAGTTCTTTACTGACTCACTAGATGGAATATATGTTAGTAATTCCGAAAACGTTATATGTTAGTTTATTTGATTAAATAGATTATTAATGTGATGTGAGAGGGGCTATCATTATATATATATTAGCTTATTTACTGATATTATAAGTTAAAATTCCCATGTCATAGAAGCTGGATCAAAAACTATATATATATTATATATATAATAATAATTATATATATAATATATATATAATATATATTAATTAAAATATATAATATATATAATAATATAATATTAATTATATATATATATATATATATATAATATGTATATATTATATATATATATAATTATTATTATATATATATATATTATTTTATATAATTAATTAAATATATATTTATTAACATACATAATTATAATTAATAAATTAAATATTGAAAAGAGATATTTATCTCAGAGAATTTAATAAATTAAAATATTTTATATATTTTGTATATATATATGAGACTATTTAAAAGTAAAATATAATTTATAATTATATTAAATCAAATATATATTATTTTTTACCTTTTAATACCAGTATTAAAATTCGTTTGATATATCAAATTTCAAATATATTTTTATGTGTATTATATAAAATATTGTTTATCTAGAACTGCTTATTCATCAATCACAATTTTAAATTTGAATCTATAGTAATAACATAAATTTAATTAATTTATTTGATATATGTTATTATTTATATTTTGAGCTCACATCATTATAACAAAGGAGTAATGACTTATATATATATTAATATATATTTTATTTAATTTTATATTGATTTTAAACTCCCATCCAAACCTATATAGTGTATATATATATATATAATATATATATATAATATATATATATATATTATACGTTTAATACTACCGGTATATATATATGAAGAACTCCCCGGTTTTTTTCACTGATTTTTGGCCCTGAGGTACGGGCCTGGAGGCCGGTATAGGTCTAGTCACTAAAAAAATGGCCGGTGAGGGTGGACCGGTGAGTAGCCGGCTGTGGCACAGTAGGCCGGTAGGCACTTACTACCGGTTCCACTAGTTCCTAACTTAGGGTAATCACCTAGGCAACTCATTATATAATTTACCATTACACTAATAGGACATCCTAGATAACTCCTTTTACGTGTATGATTTGGGAAACTCACATCTCAAGTTAGATAACCATCTATATATATACTTAGGAGTACATCATAAAGTACTGACCATTATAATATATAGGTCCATCAAAGTATTGAAACCATCACAATAGTATGTAAGTCACCTAATATATATTGAGCCATCAAAGTGATGCATCATATACAAGGTTATGAGCATTAATAAGCTGGGTGCAATATTAAAGTGAGGCTCAAAGGTTGGGGCATCAAAGTGAGGCATTCTAAAGTATGAGGTCATAATATTGATCTCACCCTGGATATACTCAAAAGTGGTTGACCGAAAAAATTTGGTTTCTCAAATTGCCCCCTGGAAGACCAAAGGGATGGCCGAGAAAAATTAGGGATGGCCCAAAATTAGGGATTGGTCCAATAATTGGAACTGAAAGACCTAAGGGTTATAGTTAAGTTGATATGTTGTACGTGTTTATATACAGTGTAAATGTAAGTTAGTTAATAAGTATATTATCTATGAGGTGTGATATGTAATGTATCTATAGTATAAGTGGTGTCATGATACAATAGCCTCATAAAGTTATGTGTGATGAGTGGTGTAGTTAAGAACGTTGATAGCGTAGCTTGAGTCGTGGGACTGATGGTGTGACGCGCGCTCTTGCGCATTTAAACTGTATCGTAAGGGGATAATTATCTAAGTATGGATAACCATCAGAATATATGGTCTTCGATCATATTGATAATTTAAACCTAGCCTCAGAGTTCACGTTATCCTAAAACTTACTGTTAATAAAAGTAGTACTACCTAACCTCGGACAGTCTAATAACCACGTCTTGCGTATATAAATAATCAGTGTTCAAAAACCATCGTTACCTTGTCTTTTCCAAGTCTAATATAGATTGTGCCGTCTCATCAGAGCACTGTTTTGTCGAACTTTGTGGAAATAACTCGAAGCCATCTCCTCCGAAGTGGTTTGACTTGAGTTAAGTAGTATAGAGGTCCATATCGTTATCGTGCTGACACTATATCTGAGTAATACATCGTGATGCAGCGACTCGAATCGCTAATCAGGTGGATATTTTTTTACTCAGCTACCTATATATGTGTGTGTGTGTTGTTTTTGGTATTTTGTGTTTGTGTTAATGTGTTATCCTATCCTCTCACTGTTTTAAGATTGTGTGATGGAAATAATTATACTATGTATTCCTAATTCTTATGTATACTCTCTATATATATATTTGTAATTTATTTTTTTTTTATCACATTATAATAGCTCTATCACTTGTTGGGCCTTAGCGGGTCCGACGTATCTTTGTGGACGTTACAATATATTGCTCATGTTCCATTTTTAATCCTCCAATGATCTCTTTTTATGCGATCGGGTCAATTTCAGCCCTGATACCGTATCAAAGCCGAAATATCAAGGCCAAAAAACCGAAATATCTAGATCTGCAACACAATTTCACTCAGTACGCGTCCGCTTCAAGTGCCGTAATATAGGAGTGGCCCAGACAATATAATGGCCATTGCCGTACCACCGAGAGCGCGCATGATTCGCGATTCGCGTCTAGCTTCTTATATACCATATACCAGATCGCCGCGGCGTAAAGGATCGCGTCCCACAAGGTTCTCAATAGCAGAGAGGCGCTCGTACCGGCGCGAGAGAGAAGCTCGTTGCTCCAACGGTGCAATCACATTAGTTGTATGTGCAAATATGTCTCTCATAGGGTTACTAGCTGCATCACTCTTCCATACGTAGATTAAAATAATGAATATTTATTAGAATGTGTTAGAGCGTGTGATAAGCACATTTTATCCGAGTAGTTCAAAGTGGGCGATTCAGTTATGTAGGAATAACTTTAGATTGTTTCATCAAAACTCGCTGTTGTCTAGCCAGAAGCCTCTTTAACTACAACCTAAGTAATTTCCGACACTGATTCTCGGAACCGCACTATTATTAATTTTCATAAATTTCAGTGCCACCCAGCTACACAACCACACCATCTAACTAATAACACACACACACACACACACACAACCTAGCGCCCTACTATGGGTCTATTGCACTCGATTATCCACTCACTGCTCTATTTATAAATTCTGTCCTTAAATTAATCAAACACGATCTAGAATTTGTTAATCTATTAAGACGCATTCTATTAAATTGATATTTGACAGAAAATTCTAAATAATTAATTAATTATGCCATCCCAAGAAGGTTAACGATATAATACCCACCCACTTAGGTCATGAATATTAATGACCCTTTATAGTCCCTCAACAGGACAATTACGTTAGAGTAATACTATATATAGTATTAATGTAGATATTTTATATAATTCAGTTAACAAATTTAATACGATGTTCTCACGTTAAATATTCTCACTCATTAATAATTTATAATTAAATTATTAAAATATATATAAAAATATAATAATAATAATAATAATAAATATATAATAATTATAATAATTAAATTAATATATAATAAATTAATAATAATAATTGTAATCACAAGATATAAGTGAGTCACATCTCAGAGAGCAATTTTTTTGTGAGTTCTCATTCGCAATTAGTACTAATCTTTTACTTAGACATTCCGCCAGTTTTCGCAATTATCCTCGACATAATTATTTTTACTGCTTCGTCACTCGCGTCCGCTATTCTCGACAATTCCGTAATTTATAACGCAACTTTTTCTATTACGCCAGTCTGCACTATCTCAGAATTCTAGTGAATATCTCACTTACGTGCTACATTTTAACTGTCTTATCACGTATCACCCATTACTCATACTAGTTCATCATCAGCTATTCCTATCGTTATGATTAGATAAATTTTTCCCATCTTTATTGATAAAGTTACTGCTCAATCGGTACGGTTAAACCTCATTTTAATTGTAGAGCTTATAAAACTATTAATATTTTCCTCTCAATAAATATATATATACTTATACAATTCATACATTATTTAATTTTTATAATATTTAAATTGTATATTTTTTATTAAATATAACCAATTAAATAAGTTTTATTAATCAAATTAGGATTATATATATATATTAATATATATATATTAATATATATTATAATATATAATATATTAATATAATTAATTTAATATATATATATTATATATATTAAGTGAGTAAAACGTGAGTATTTTATATATATAGAGTGAAATAATGATTATTATGAAGAGAGATTTATTATAGATATAATAACCAGTCTATATATAATTATATACTGATTAACTACTTAATTGAGAGATATGAATATATATAATAATAGATGATAAGATATGTATTAGTATGAGGATAGTGAATATATGATATATTAGAATTATAAATTGTGGGTGGATATAGAGAATATATATAAGATTAGAGATGTGATATAAGTAAATAAGTGAAATAAGAGATATATATCAGATATATAGACGAGATAGATAGAGAGCAGAGAGAGAGAGTGATAGATAAGAGAGAGTATATTATAGTAGAGATGACTAAGGATAATATATATAGATGATTACCCGAGATGAAAATGAGTAGTGAGATGAATGTAGAGGGAGAGGTAGTTTCGTTTACTGAGCCACATTTCGATAATAACATGTAGTTTACACTTTTTATATAACCTATATGTAGATAAATATCTGTAACTATTTTATTTTAATGTTTAGTACCAGTGTGATTGAAAATATAAATAATTTTATTTAACTCTATTTATAATTAGAATAGTTACTTATTATTATTATAAGTATATAATTTTTATTATTTTTATTAAATTTATGTTTATATGTTTTAATAACATCATATTCATTCCTGAGAATCACAAAGTATGAAACTCGAACCTGAAAAAATTTAATTCATCGTGTAGTGAGATTTCCAGTAATAATAAGGTATCTCAAATATAGTTAGAATTCCCTCTTAATTTCTGATAAGAATTTTAATTATTAATCTCTTAGCATTAAATATTCAATTTACTATTTTGAATATTTTAATTATATACATCGCATATATTTTATTAAATTATATTTTTAATTATTTGCGTATCGTAATTATTTTTATTTTTATTTTTTGGTAATAGGTTCGTTCAGCAAACTAACAGTGTCATTCTACAAAGCGAGCGAGCGGAGAGAGAGAGATGCAGAGAGGAGAAGACAGAGAGAGAGAGAGAGAGACGAAGAGAGAAGAAGATGAGAGCAGAGAGAGAAGAGAGGCCAGTTAATATATATATATATGAATATATATATATATATATATATAATATATATATATATATATATATAATATATATGTTTATATAATATATAATATAATATATTATAATATAATATATTATATATATATATATAATATATTAAACCTTGTTTTGACCATGATATTTCGGCCTTGACCTAACCTAACCTTATTCCTAACCTAACCTAACCTAACCTAACTAGCCTAAACCTAACCTAACCTAACCTAAACCTAACCTAACCTAACTTAGCCTACCACCTACACCTAGCCTACACCTATCCTACACCTGCACCTAGCTCCACCCCACCTTTGAGCTCATCCAGGAAACTGATGCCTAGCCTTTGGTAGGTAAACACACACACACACACCACACACATACACACACCCCACATACCTTTATACACACATTCACTATGACACTTACACTCCACCATAGACACTTACACTTACATTTACACTATACACACGTTATAAACACACGACCAACCCTTTGGTCTTCCATGCGGTCAATTTTAGCCCATCCTCATTTTAATTACTTAAACATTTTTATTAAAAACATTTTCGCGAACCTAAAACTGTAACTCATTACAAACATCTTTTATATTTTACTTAATACTTTTTAATTTATAAATTTTTAAAAATTGCATGTAAGAATTTTACTACAATTGTACGAAATTTTATTAAAAACATATTACTTTACAGACCTTAAAGCAGTAAATCAGAAATCAATAGAGTGTTACCTAACACCTAGGGGGATTAGTATGCTTTGTTTTAGAGGTGTTACCTAACACCTAAGGGCTTAGTATGCTTTTGTTTTACTGTTTTACTGCTTTAACTCATATGTTTTACTGCTTTAACTCACATATTTATTAACATTACATACCTTAAAGCAGTAAATCAGTAAATCAATAGAGGTGTTACCTAACACCTAGGGGGGATTAGTATCCTTTTGTTTTACTGTTTTACTGTTTTAACTCATGTTTTACTGCTTTAACTCATGTTTTACTGCTTTAACTTATATGTTTTACTGCTTTAAATCACATATTTATTAACATTACATACCTTAAACAGTAAATCAGTAAACTCAATAGAGGTGTTACCTATAACACCTAAGGATTAGTATGCGTTTGTTTTACTGCTTTACTGGCTTTAACTTTCTGCTTTACTGCTTTAAAACATATATTTATGCATATTTATTAACATTACATTACATACCTTAAAGCAGTAAATCAGTAAATCAAATAGAGGTGTTTACCTAACACCTGGGGGATTAGTATGCTTTGTTTTACTGTTTTACTGCTTTAAACTCATGTTTTACTGTTAACTCATGTTTTTACTGCTTTAACTTATATGTTTTTACTGTTTTTAACTCATATATTTATTAACATTATGTTTTTATTTGTTTTTAATACTTTTTATTTATTTTATTAAATTTTTAATTAATTTTAATTATTATTTTTATTTAATTAATTATATAATTAAGTTTATTATATATTTTTAATTTTATTATTAATAAATTATTATTATAATATATATATATATATTAATGATGTATATATTTTACTTTACAGGCCTATTAAGTTATTTTATATATATTTGAGTTAATCAGATCATGCACATACTAACACTAATACACACACACACACACACACACACACACACATACATCACACACTAAACTTATACACTATATACATCAACTAAATCTACTAGACACTTTATACACACATTACACTATATTGAAACACTTACATAATTATTACCCTATATAATATACACTATTACATTACATTTTAACACTCTCACAACACAATCGATTTTATCATATATATTATAACTACTCTCAACACCTCATAT
>JABUQX010093523.1:20000-23443 GCA_015478945.1 Trachelipus rathkii | reverse complement strand
TTCATAGCATAATATATATATATATATATATATACTTAAATATATATATATATTTATATATATATATATATATATATATATATATATATATATATATATATATATATATATAACTCATATATATATATACTCATATTATATATATTTATATATATATATATATATATATATATATATATATATATATATATATATATATATATATATATAATATATATATATATATATGTATATGTATATATATATATGTAGTATAGCTAATATATATATATATATATATAATAATATAAATATATAATAAATATAATAATATATAATAATAATAATATATATATATGGTATATATATATATGTAATATAATAATAACCAACCAATAACAATATATCAACTCTGTATAATATGTATATATGTAATAATATTATATAAATATATATATATAATATAGTACTATAATATATATATATATATACATATATATATAATAATATATATATATATATATATTCATTTAAAATATATAATATAATATATATATAATAATAATAATATATATATATAATTTTATATATATAATATAATAATAATAATATATATATATATATATATATAATAATAACTCTAATAATAATATTATATCAAATAATGATAATATATATATAATAAATGTGAGAATCTTTTTGCTTCTTTATATATATATATATATATATATATATATATATATATATACGGTATATATATATATATTATATATATATATATATCTATATATATATATATATATATATATATATATATATATATATATATATATATATATATATATATATATATATATAATAATAATAATAATATATATATATATATATATATCATATATATATATAAATTAAGCATAATATTGTAAAATAGTTATTGGATATCTTGATCCATTCTTGAGTTGTCAGTAAGAAACTAAATATTTAATTAAATTTAAGTAAAATTAGAAGTGCTTTTAATATATTAACGAAATCACTTAAGAAAATTAAAACCTTTAAAATAGAAAGTATTTCAAAATAAATTAAATTCAAATACTTCATTTTCTGCATTTATAAAATACATACAAAATATATGAAATAGTATTTCCTTAAATTGTAATTGTATTAAAATTGACAGAAAGAAATTATAAATATTGATGATAAATTTGAATTCAATAGGGTAAAGTGTTTGTTTTTGATAGATTTTTATTAAATTTTTGTTGTATAGATGATTGAGATTGAATTGAAATTTTTAATAAGAACTTCAAATAATTACATTCATTTTAATCTTATATATATATATATATATATATATATATATATATATATATATATATATATATATATATATATATATATATATATATATATATATATATATATATATATATATATATATATATATATATACCTCTTATTCCAGACCATAGTTTCACTATTATACATTAACAAAGGAAACAACATACCCTCATTCAAAACCTAGCGCACTAAAGACTTAGTCCCTTTACATCCACTAAGGAATTTGTTAGCAGCCACCTTCGTACCATTCACAGCTTTCTTACTACATTCAGCATCATCCGTTCCTTTTTCATCCAGCTATATCTTAAATATTTAAACTCAGACACTTGTTACCATTGCTCACCATCTAACATAGCTTCACACTACGGACTCCTCTCACTCACTATCATAACCCTACTCTTACTATCACTAACTTTCAAACCCCTCCTTTTACACACACACACACACACACACACACACACACACACACACACACACACACACACACACACACACACACACACACACACACACACACACACACACACCCACTGCAAAACCCCTCTACCAATCCTCTCAAACTCTCTTCAGATTTGCCACAGAAAACCAAATCATCCGCATATAATAAGTAAAGCACTCTCCCCTCTCTTCCATCCTACATCATTCTAACACCTTCCCCTGCCACCCCTACCTCTAATTCTTTCATAACCCCATCCATATACAAATTGAATAACCAAGGAGACACAACACATCCCTGCCTCACTCCGCTATTAATATTAAACCAATAATTCGCAACTACATTTGCTCTTACACACACTTCCCTATCGTCAAACACATTTTTGATTCCATTCAGAAGCCTACCACCAACACCATATATCACTAACATCTGTCATAGAGCATCCCTATTAATCCTGTCATGTGCCTGCTGCAAATCCATAATACCTAAAGAAAATTTATTCTTCTCCTCTCTCATTTTCACAATCATTTGATTCAATGTAAAAATTTTACACGTCTACTACTACTTCTAAATGCACTTTGTTTTTCACCAATCAGTCCTTCAGTCACTCTACATACTCTTTTGACCAAAATACTAGCATAACTTAACTGCACTTCTAACTCTGTTCACTCTTATGCCGATGACCCAACTCTCCATTCTTCCACTCATTTCAATTGTGCTCCCTCGTTTGTATCTAGAGTTGCCTCTCGTCTACAGCTTTCTGATTCAATTCTTACCGATTTGATCGGGATTTCTCAGTGGGATAACCATAAACTTGTGAATTTCAACTCTTTAAAACTCAACTTCTTCATATCTCCCTCTCTAAAACACCTCCCAACTTTCCTATCCCCTTTGACGGCTCTAATGTCTTACCCGTAAACAACGTAAACATTCTTGGACTAAACATAAATAATGAATTGTCTTGGAAACCTCACATAACATCGGTTGCTAAAATGGCCTCAAAAAAACTGGGAATTCTGTTCAGATTGCGTGAATTTTTTTCTTCTGCTCAGATACTCCAGTTATATAAGGTCTTATTCGCCCCTGTATGGAATACTGTTCCCACATTTGGGGTGGATCCGGTTCCTCCCTCCTTTTGGATAGAGTTGAAGCTAAGGCTAAGAGGCTTATAAACTGTCCCATACTTTCTGACTCCCTTGACCCTCTTTCTCTGCGTCGTGACGTTGGTGCTCTATCTCTTTTCTATAGGTATTACAACGGCAAGTGCTCGAGAGAATTGACCTCTCGTATTCCTCCACCACTGCGTCGCCCTCGTAACACAAGAGGTGCCTTGTTCTCTCATGAAAATTGTGTGAATGTTGGAGACTCAAGGATCACTCGTTGTGGTACCTCCTTCTTTCCTGCCACATCTGTTTTGTGGAACTCCTTGCCTTCTGCTATTTTCCTTGCAATATTCAATCTTTCTCTATTTAAGTCCCGCGTCTGTGCCCACCTGAGTGAATTGCGTTAGGCAAGGGACAGGGTGGGTTTACTTTCCATTTATTTTAATTTTTGTTTTTCTTTTTGCAATTTTTTTTAATTTATGTTTATTTGTTGGTATCATGTAAAAAAAAAAAAAAAAAACATCTTCCCTATAACACTCAATAAACTAATACCCCTATAATACCTACGGTTACCTTTATCTCCCTTAACC
>JABUQX010093522.1:67500-77647 GCA_015478945.1 Trachelipus rathkii | reverse complement strand
ATAAAAAAGTAAATCCTCTTGATAATTCGTAAGAAAAAAAAACTTTCTATTTACGAACTGTAGAATCTCTCGCCCCTGCCTACTATGTGACCCAGTCACCTGTATTTCCTTTGTCAACCTCGTTCCAAAGACCCGATTGAAGACTGATCCGATATAAGTAGCCCCAAAAATGTGTTGACGGATGGTTACACTTGTCAACTCGGGCAACCGTGTTCGCGGAAGGTCAACAGGATTCTCTCGTCTTCAAAGGGGTCCAGAAAGGAAAGCAACAAGTTTTTGTCAGTATATTTACAAGAAAATCAAGGCAGAGAAGAAATATAATAAATAAATAAATAAATATCTCCCAAATTGTTTCCTAACCTGGCTAGCTAATAATCCCCAAAAGCATTAATAAATCAAACCACAGTACATGAAAGGTAATCAATATCGTATGCAAAATAAACAATTTTCAATAGTAAACAACCTGGAAATCACTGTAAGCAAAGGTCTAGTAAACAACCTTGGAGGAAAATCGTGAATAAAGTATTTAGTCAAAATAAATCTTACGTGGTCTTCACAAAAGTAATTCCAATTAAGCCCAGTTCGGTTCACATATAAACCTTAATAGTTCGGGAACTGTAAAAGCACTACCACACTTCCCTGTAATTCCTGTGAAGGTGGGGAGTACCACTCAAGTACCCTCCTATTTCTGTGCAGGTGGGGAGTACCACTCAAGTACCCTCCTATTTCTGTGCAGGTGGGGAGTACCACTCAAGTACCCTCCTATTTCTGTGCAGGTGGGGAGTACCACTCAAGTACCCTCCTCTTCATGTGAAGGTGGGGAGCACCACTCAAGTACCCTCCTATTTTTGTGCAGGTGGGGAGTACCACTCAAATACCCTCCTAGTTTTGTGCAGGTGGGGAGTACCACTCAAGTAACCTCCTATTTCTGTGCAGGTGGGGAGTACCACCCAAGTACCCTCCTATTTCTGTGCAGGTTAACAGCCTGTAATGCCAAGAGTCTGGCTTGAAAATCCTTGGCTATGTCTTACGAGCACACCTCAATGAATGCATGACCCACGCTGTTGGTCACACCAGTTCAGGAAACCTTCATAATGTTGGGGCCTTTCAATATCAGGATGGTTAACAAGCAATTATACACCAGGTACTAAACGGTGTCTTCAGTGATTCTTAAGTTGCGGTCCCGGGATAGTCCCCAATTTCTGGGATGCGAAAACTCCGAATATGGTTTGCAACGAAACCTTAGATTCCAAAATAGTTTTAATGAAACTTTTTATCCTTTACCAACTTAAAATTCTATCACCTTAAATATATTCAATCCAATGTGGTATCAAACTTTAACTGGGGACTATCCCGGGACCGCAACTTAAGAATCACTGAAGACACCGTTTAGTACCTGGTGTATAATTGCTTGTTAACCATCCTGATATTGAAAGGCCCCAACATTATGAAGGTTTCCTGAACTGGTGTGACCAACAGCGTGGGTCATACATTCATTGAGGTGTCCTCGTAAGACATAGCCAAGGATTTTCAAGCCAGACTCTTGGCATTACAGGCTGTTAACCTGCACAGAAATAGGAGGGTACTTGGGTGGTACTCCCCACCTGCACAGAAATAGGAGGTTACTTGAGTGGTACTCCCCACCTGCACAAAACTAGGAGGGTATTTGAGTGGTACTCCCCACCTGCACAGAAATAGGAAGGTACTTGAGTGGTGCTCCCCACCTTCACATGAATAGGAGGGTACTTGAGTGGTACTCCCCACCTGCACAGAAATAGGAGGGTACTTGAGTGGTACTCCCCACCTGCACAGAAATAGGAGGGTACTTGAGTGGTACTCCCCACCTGCACAGAAATAGGAGGGTACTTGAGTGGTACACCCAACCTTCACAGGAATTACAGGGAAGTGTGGTAGTGCTTTTACGGTTCCCGAACTATTAAGGTTTATATTTGAACCGAACTGGGTTTAATTGGAATTACTTTTGTGAAGACCACGTAAGATTTATTTTGACTAAATACTTTATTAATGATTTTCCTCCAAGGTGCTTTACTAGACATTTGCTTACAGTGATTTCCAGGTTGTTTACTATTGAAAATTGTTTATTTTGTATACGATATTGATTACCTTTCATGTACTGTGGTTTGATTTATTAATGCTTTTGGGGATTATTAGCTAGCCAGGTTAGAAAACAATTTGGGGGATATTTATTTATTTACTTATTATATTCCTTCTCTGCCTTGATTTTCTTGTAAGTATACTGACAAAAACTTGTTGCTTTCCTTTCTGGACCCCTTTGAAGACGAGGAATCCTGCTGACCTTCTGCGAACACGGTTGCCCGAGTTGACAAGTGTAACCATTCGTCAACACATTTTTGGGGCTAGTTATATCGGATCAGTCTTCAATCGGGTCCTTGGAACGAGGTTGACGAAGGAAATACAGGTGACTGGGTCACATAGTAGGCAGGGGCGAGAGATTCTACAGTTCGTAAATAGAAAGTTTTTTTTTCTTACGAATTATCAAGAGGATTTACTTTTTTATAAGTTTAAGGAACTAAATGGTTTTTTTATGTAGACATAAAAGATATTTTGAAGTTATTGAATTCAAAGGTTTTTTATATTTCTTTTTACTGAAAGTTTGTTGATCCATAGAACTTTGGAAAAAGAGAAGAATTTTTTGTGTGTGAACTTTTCAATTTAAATTTTTTTTTGAGCTTTAGGGATAATTTTTTTTTGCTTCATGAAGGTATTACGTGCATTGAATACTTTAGAACGATTCCTTTACTGGAACTTATTTTAGGATATTTTTGGATATTTTGATTTATTGATGATACTTTTTTTTTTTTTTTTTGTGAAATTTTTTTTTTTTTTTTTTTTTTTTTTTTGATAAAATGTTTTGTTTGCCTTCGGGATACTTGGGTGTGAGAGAACACTATCGTGTATACTTATACACATTATACACACACACATACAGGGTGATAATAAAGATTTTTTTTTCTCTTGAATTCAAGATATATATATATATATATATATACTATATATATATATATATATATATATATATATATATTATATATATTATTATATATATATATCATATATATATATATATATATATATATATATATATATATAGATATTATATATATATATATATAAAGTATATATATATATATAGTATAATATATATATATATATATATATATATATATATATATATATATATTTATATATATATATATATATATATATATATATATATATATATTTATATTGTGTAATTTTTTTTATACATTTTTCCCGGATTGGACAAGGGATTTAAATTTGCTTTGATTCATGAAGGAGAGTGAATCAGAGAAGAAGGAAAACGGAGCCTGTGGAGGATCCAAGGCTATGGAGTATTTGGAAGGATTACAGAATGCCTTAATAGAGGAGTCAAAGGATTTGGATTTAGATAATGTGACGACAATAATGGGGAACTGTTTACAGGCTTTAGAGATAGCAAGATGAGGAAATCCAGCTATAGAACTTGTTAATGGGAAAAAGGATAAAGGGGCTTTAGAGACAGCAAGAGGAGGAAATCCAGTTATAGAACTTGTTAATGGGAAAAAGGATAAAGTAAATGTAGATCAGACAGTAAGGAAAAATGGGACGATTAGAAGAAAATCAAAGGTACAATATGCATTAAAGTATAGAAGTGAGAGTGGTGAAAAAAGAAGAAGGAAGAGAAAGAATAAAAATAGAAGACAGCCATTAAGGAAATATACGGTAGATGACACCTCAGTATCAGAAGTGGAATCTGAGGGTGAAAGTGAATTGTATAAGGGAGGAAAACTGTGGTTGAAAAGGTTAGTGGAACTTGAAAAATCAGGGATGGAGTCCAGTTTAGCTGTGAACAGGGTGATGATTATTTTAGCAGGTGAACTGCTGGAAGTAATGCGGACCTACAGTAAGGCAAATATCAAGGCAGAAGTACAGAGAAGAAAAGGTGCAAACGTTCAATGCTTTTATCGAGGATTTCGAGCTTTATGCAAAAGAATAGTTGGGGCGTGATAAGAACCGATGCACTGTGGAATTGAGGAATTTTTTGGATGTATTTTAGCATTTATAGAGCCAAGGTGTAATATGTCACTATTGTATCAAGGTTACCAAATTGGTGTACGGAGAAGAAAAACAATGAGGTCATGGACTTCCAGAAGGAGTTTTGGAGAATGGAGCTCAAGTGAAAAGAAAAAAATTGAGGAATTCGCATTACGAATGCAAACAACTTATGAGACGGCCACAAACGATGAACAGCGGGACAAAGAAACATTAAAGAAACAGTTTATAAGGTGCTTGCCCAAAAGGATAGCTAGACGGTTTAAATTAAGAATGAGAGGTGAAAAGGAAAGTTTGAAAGTACGGTGGAAAGACATGGTGAACTGGACCCTCGAAGAAGATGAACCTGATGACTTTAAAGAACCTGAGGCCGAAACCATTCCGATATGGGCATGCGGCATGAACCACCGGCACTACAACAAAGTAACGGACCAAGGGAGTATGACAGAAGTTCTGGTGGGCCATATAGTGGACCAAGGTTAAGGTGCCATCATTGTGATAAGGCGGGGCACATGAAACGTAATTGCTGGAGGTTTAACGGATGATGCTTAATTTGTGGTAGTAATGAGCATAAGTTTAGGGAGTGTCCAGCAAGGAGAGAACAAGGGTTTCAACGCAGGAGCGACAGTAGGGAACAAGAACAAGAGAGTCAGAGAGTGGTAGAAAAGAGATGTTTCTTGTGTGATGAGGTCGGGCACTTCTGCAAGTCTTGTCCTTTGAAGGAGGAAATGGAGGAGTTAAAGAAGAAAAGGAAACTACCGGGTTCGGGAAACGAACCTGCTCCGTCATTGGCCGGGACGTGTCGGAGCCAGCCACATAAAATATAGATTTAGAAGATTCCCCGGTTAGTCAGGATGGGTGGATGTTGAATCCGGAAGCAGAGGAGTTTGTTATAGGTCAAGGTGGCGAGGTCCTTAAACCATTGCCTCAACGGAAAAAAGGATACAGAAAAGGGATATAATGGAAATAACGTCAGGAGTGTATAACACGACGGGTGATACAGGGATGATGGGCTTTGATAGTGTCAAAATAGCATCTCTTATAAAGTTTAACATAAAATTGAATGGCGTTGAAATGTTGGCAGCAGTGGATTCAGGATCCCAATATTGCTTAATAGGGAAAAAGGAGCCAGGAAAAATTCCAAATCCGACAGTGATACACAAGGAAATGAGGTTGAGAGGTCTGGGTGATTCTCGTCAGTGTGTAGAGTCTCACCGTACAGCAATATTGGAAGTTACTATTGATGATATCAAATATGGACAGTTAGAATTTTTAGTTTTTAAAAACTTAAAGGAGGGAGTAATGTTAGGAATGCCTTTTCTGGTAGAAAATAGCATAAAGCTTGATATTAAAGATGGTTCAATTAGGCGATACGGTGATAATGGTGTGCGGGAACAGGTGTATTTAATGGGTGGAGTCGAAGACTGTATAAGGACAGTAACGAAGGTACCTGTATACACTGTAGATAAAACGGTGATTGACAAGACTGATTGAGTGGCAGTCAAAGTGAAATGGAAGTCAAAACAAGTTAAGCCAAGGAATCATGAGGGGCAGTATTGTACAAATTGTAAGTGGAAGGTAGAGAAGATAACAGAAGAGGATATAATCGTCGATTTAAAGTCTTACCAGGCTTCGTGAAATGGATAGAGGAAGAAGGTACGGTACTGTTGAAAAAATTAACATCAGGGCCATTAAGATTAGGTGAAGGTGAACAAATAGGTATAGCACACCTAGTGGTCGACGAGGACAAATTAAGAAGTTATGAGGCTAAAATGTGTACAATAAATACAACGGTACAAGAAGTGCCAAGACGATCAGAAAACGAATGATGAGATCGAACAACAGGTAGAAGAGTTATGTGTTAAAGATATAGTGGAACCATGTGCGGCGGAATGGAGTTCACCGATGGTACGATCCGTAAAAAGGATGGTACACTCAGGCTATGTGTAGATTATAGAAGGCTTAATCAGGTAACAGAGGTGGATAAATTTCCGATGGCGAATATTTATGCGTGTCAAGGGGTTAAGCATTTCACTAGACTTGACTTGGTCAAAGGTTATTACCAGATGAATTTGGCGGAAGACAGTAGGGGTTTCACGGCTTTCTCAACGGTGAGCGGGCAATACCGGTTTAAAAGATTGAACTTTGGCTTAAAGAATGGTCCGGCAGCGTTCCAGCGAGAAATGCAAATGATAATAACGAGATTCAGTAAAGTTAAGGTGGTGGTGTAACTGGATGACCTGTTATTGATGTCAGGGTTTTGAGGAACATTTGTCGCTAATAGACAAGGAATTGCAGCGGTTTTTTGAAACCAATGTAAAGGTTAAAGTTGGAAAATGTAGTTGGGTGCAAAAATAAGTAAAGTTTTTGGGCCATATTATCAGTAGAACAGGGATTAGGAAGCTTGAAGAGTTTATGGAACAAATTGATAAATTGGAAAGACCAAATACTATTGGAGAATTAAGAAGGTATCTAGGAATGATAAACTTCCAGCGGAAGTTTATAAAGAATTGTTCTGAGGTAGCGGCACCTCTTAGTGCATTGACAGGAGGTAAACGGAAGGATTTGATTGAGTGGACAGAGGATAGGGTAAAAGCATTTACAGAATTAAAAGAAAGAATGAAGGAATCTGTGGAATTGGCATTTCCAGACTTTTCAGAAGGAGCAAATAAATTGGAATTGTTTGTGGATGTCAGCGGTTTTGGTATGGGAGCTGGTCTTTGCCAAAAACAAGGAGATGAAAGGAGGGTAATTGCCTTTAATTCCCATTCTTTTAACTCGTGTGAAAGGAACGCGTCGACTATCGAAAGGGAATCCCTTGCAATAAGGTGGGGAATTAAAAGTTTCAGGCCATTCTTGTTAGGAATGGAGTTTATTTTATACACGGATCATCGGCCATTAGTCTATTTGCACAAGATGAAGTTGGTCGACAGTAAGCTGGCACGAGTGTTGGACGATTTGAGCGAACATAGCTTTGAGATACAATACTATCCAGGGAGAGAAAACATCTTCGCAGACACATGGTCCAGGTGCTATAGGAAGGAGGATCAAGGTGAAGCACCGATTAATTGGATGCTTTGCCTGAAGGTTTAATCATGGTAGAAGAAGTTCCAGGTGGAGCGGATGCGCTATTTATCAGTTTACAGGTTGTTTTAAAGGACGCTCAGGTACAGGATTTAGAAGAGGACCATAAGGCTTTGAGAGAGAAATAAGCGACCATGTTAAGGGATAACCATAAATTGTACGGGATAGGAAAACAACAGAAGACGCTGAGGTATTAAATTCATTAAGATTACCTGGTAGGGAACCGATACCAGAGGTGTTGTTAGTAGCAAGCGATATGTTCGGGGTGGTAATTTGGTTACACCATGGTACTTGCTGTTCAGTAAAATACATCGGACCAAACTGAGAAAGAGGGAAAATTTGAAAGACGTTCACATACAGGTGCGTGGCGAAACACATTTCAACCCTTTGAGGGATGATGGAACGTTCAATGGGCACATGGAAAACAGCATAGTTTAAGAGCGTCCAACGCAAGAGGATTCACGATAGGAAGAATAGGAGCTAAATGAGTCAGAGAATGAGACGGATAAGGACCCTGAGCATAATTTGGTACGGAACCCTACAGATGAAGAGTTAGGTATAAATTTAATGATGCGAGAAAGAAAACATAAGTCAAGGTTAAGTTGTAATCATGTATTGAGAGGAGTAACATGACAAGAAGTTTGTATCGGCGAGGTGCGCAAGTGTGCGTTTTAGGACACAGGATCTGTAATCAGTTTGATTCAGGAAAGTGTGGTTAAGGATTTAGAAGAGTTTGGACATATTTTAAGGAGATGGACAGTAGTTTTGGCATTGAATGGAGTTGCCCAGGACATTGTGAAATGTAGTCGGGTGGTAGAAGTTGAAATTAGTACTTGTTATAGATGGGTGTTGTTTCCATTAGTGGTAATACCAGACGGGTACATTCCAGCGTGCATGTTACTGGGAATGAATTATTTGGAGGAGGTAGAAGCGGCATTGGACTTTGGTGAGGGAGTAGTGTGTCATGGGGATGATGCATATGATGTGAGTGACACATTTTTAACAGCGATAGGAGTTTACGACATAACAACACAAGGTGGAAACGGAAGTAATATGTTGTCAGTTCATGACATTATCAGCCTTCAAGAAAGGTCGGAGGTGGTAAGAACGCTAAAAGGAAAAGTTTAAGGGAAACAGTTGTTATCTAAAAGGGATGCAACATTAAAGGAATTCTATCGATATCGAGATGACTTCCAAATAAACAGGCCCATAACGGCGCCCATGTATATTATATATGCCAGGCCCTTTCGCTGTTCAGCCTTTTACTCGTTACAAACATATGCATGAATATAGCAAAAAAGCACATGGAAAGTCGATGGCATTTGGCGGCTGTCAAAGCTGTTAAATCAATCAACCCGTTGATATTCAGCTGCAGACAGCACATCAACAAACAATTGCAGAAAATAAAAGAAAAAATATTACAGCTATTTTGAAGACCATAATTTTCTGTGGAACCCATGACTTACCTTTAAGAGGTAACGGCCTGCATGAGGGAATTTTTGAAGACCTAATTAAACTGCGAATAGAAAGTTTTGATGTGGAATTGAAAGAACATTTTCAAGGACAGTATAATGCCCTCTGGATGTCTCCGATGATTTAAAATGAACTTATCAATTTGTGTGGATTTGTCATAAAAAACATGATTGTCGCGAATGCAAAAAAAAATTAGTGTCTACTCCAAATTGGTCGAAGAAACTGCGGATTTGTCAGGCAAAGAACAATTATCTATTGCAGTGGTTTTCAAACTGGGGTGCGTCTCGAAATACCAGGGGTGCGCGACAAGCGTTAAGAAAAATATTAAATTTTATTTTTTAATAATTTTTTATACGTGTTTCAAATAATTGGTGGTATGGATTGAAAATTGAATATCCTAAATTAGCACAAACTGTAATTAATTCCTTGCTCTCATTTGTCTCAACATATTTACGCTGGCAAGCGTTTAGTGTTATGACAGATCTTAAGACAAAAAAGAGAAATTAAATAACCATTGAACTAGCGCTAAGAGTTGCTGTCACTCAGGCACTACAAACAAGAATTTATAAATTAAAGCCGTTTTTGTTTTTGCATTTGTGCTTACGAAACGTAAGAAATGCTCGAATTTGCGTTCGTTTTTTTCAAACTTAGCGCAAAATCGTAAAAAATGCTCACCAAGCGTAAGGAATTTTTTTTAAATCTGTAAGGTTACAATTTCATGTGCTTGGCGAATTTAGCACGTTCTTACGAAAAAAATTTAAACAAACAAGATGACGGCGTGCTGGGCCCGTTTGAATTGAATAATGTTTCATTCAATAAAATTATCTTTAAATCTTATTTCTTCCAAATCGATTAAACTCCATCACATATTGATCATTATGTAATATAACCTTAGCTATTTTTTATATTTCTGTTTACTCCAAAACCCCACTGCGCTTCATCCACAAAGTGATATATATATACTATATTATATAATATAATAATAATATTATTTTTATTTATATATATATATATATATATATAATATATATATATGTTCATATTTTATATATATAAAGGAATTGTTGTTACAAATATATATATATAACTTGATATATAGATAATAAATATATATATATATATATTATATAATATATATATATAAATATATATTATATATATAGATATATATATATATATATATATTAATATATATATTATATATATTATAAAAATATAAATTATATTCATATCTTAATCTTCATAGGTTGACAGTATACATTTTATATAATTTTTGAATAAAAAATATATTATATAATATATATATATATATTATATTATATATATATATATAATATATATATATAATATATATATATATATATATATATATATATATATATATATATATTTTAATTAAATTATTTTTATAATATTAATAATTTTAATATATATATATATAATAATATATACTATATATATTATATATATAAATATATATATATATATATATTAG
>JABUQX010093522.1:35000-37500 GCA_015478945.1 Trachelipus rathkii | reverse complement strand
TTCTTTATTTGAAAAATTTCTTCATACATAAAAGGGAGAGGTCACAGAACCATTTAGAATTCGAAAAGGAATCAAGTTCGTAGTGGAATCTAAAATGAGTTTCTGCCCATAATCCAAACTTGAATGATGAAAGAAATCCATGCCGAAAAGGAAGTTTGCTATGTCCAGCGATGAATCCTCGAACTGTGATAGTTGTGAAAATATGAAGACCATAATCCAAAATTTATTAAAAATGAAAATTGAAGATTCGTTTGATGAAAATGTTCATTTGCTTGAGTCATCTTCTCCGAGTGTTCCGATTGGGATTTTGTGTTATTATTGTAGTTTCTTTTTCTTCATTTTGTTTGTTTTTCAGAAGGCGTTGATTGAAGTTGTGGGTGTTCTACTCTGGGTTCACCAATATATAGGGAAGTACTTGCTAAGTTGGTGAGTTCTTTTGAAGCAACACTATGTAAGAGGATGGTATTTAATTATATTTGAAATGATGTTTTGTTCAACATAAATTAAAATACGTAATGAAAATCTAACAGTACTTCAAAGTCCCTTCTGTTGAGATACTCTTTGTAGGCGAATTGCAAGTCGCAGCCTTTTCCAGTGCGTTTTTCGAACTTGCCTCAGACTCTTAGTTTAGCGGCGAAAATTTGTGATCGAAATTCAAGTCGCAGCCTTTTCCTTGAAGTTTATCGCTCTTGCCGGGAGGATTTCTGAAGAGAGTATCTTGAGTGAGATTTTCTTTTGATTCTTAATAATTTGATCTGACTGACTATCTGACTGAAGAGTATCTCAAAAGAACGAGTTTATATATATTTTCACTTTGACTTATGCTAAAATTTTGCTCGCGCAAATCTTAGCATAAGTACGAACATAAATTAAAATTATTTTACAAAGTTATAATGGAGTACTACATATATATATATATATATATATATATATTTATATATATATATTATATATATATATATATATATATATATATATATATATAATATATATATATATATATATATATATATATATATATATATATATATATATATATATATATATATATATATATATATATATATATATATATATATATATATATATATATATATTTACTCTCTCTTTTTTTTCCTTTTTTTATATATCACTGTTAGGTATGATTATAAATAAAATATAAAAAAAAGTTATTAACATACAAATTTCCAAAAATAAACGAAAAAATGAGCGAGCTTTTTTATTATTTACATTTTTATAATTCTAAATAGTTATTGGGACCAGTGTTTTTTGCTGTGGAATTCCTTAAGTTCTTCTCTGGACTGTGTTACATTCAAAATATGCTCATATCTGTTTTCATATCCAATTCTTACTTGTGACGTTTGTTTAACTACATTTACTGCATGCTCAACACAGCTGGTTGTGACATGTTCATAAAATAGTGTTAATTAGCTTATTTACAAATTATTTTGTTTCGTCAATTGTTAAATCCTTTAAAATATGTGACTGGGTGGCCTTTTCTTTTTCCCAAACAATCATGTTTGAATAATCATCTGCATTAAAATTTAGTATTTTTGGCATTTCAAAAACTCTTGCATCTTGCATTGGAATTCCTTGCTCTTGCTTGAATAATTCGTCGAACACCTAAATCTTTTATCTCTTTCTTGTGTCCGCTAACATTGCAAATAATACATTCTCAGGATGAGCAAATTACGAGTTGTTTCTTAGTACACGCTCCATAATCTTAGCATGTCTTTTGTTCACGTCCTAAAGTAGGTACATCAGGTACCAAAAATTACGCACACCATCAGTTGCCTTTGGATGTGACTTTATTCAAAACCACCCTGGTGTGTAAACTTCCATTAATATATTTACTAGTTTTGCTTGAATAACTCCTGGGCCAGCATCGGAAACTTTTGCGACTAGAAACACGATCTTCAGGAGAGCTCTGGAAGAACGATTTTAAAGGCTAAATGGAAGAAGATGCTAGTTCCATTAAAAGGGCTGAAAACCCTACCTTAGTATATAACTCAAGGACTAGCATCGAAAACCATTGCGCCGAGAAAGAGTTTTCTAGAGTGCTCCAGGATCAAGAGTTTCGAGGCCAAAGGAAAGAAGATGCTGGCCTAACTGACAGGGCGAAAGTCCTACCTGGGAGGTGGTGTAGAATGTAGACTAGATTTTGAAGATATTTGTTTGGAAGTATTGTGGAAAGATATAATCGTAAGATCCTGTCTGCTTTTTTCACACTGACATAATGATGGCGATAAATTTTTGATTTTATACTATTAGTTTGCTCTTTTCTGCCGTCAGATCCAATGCATTCAATTTGTGTGTTTTCTAATTTCACTCTGATGGCATTCTTTTTTGACAACACGTTTCCACTCTCTTTCAACTTTTTCCTATCCGACATATTACTTTCATTCGCTATCCCCATATCTTTTAATGCTGCATTGAAAATATCAGCAGTGGCCCTACAGCCTACATGAAACCTGTCAGCTATTATCGCTAAATGTTTGTA
>JABUQX010093522.1:20000-27500 GCA_015478945.1 Trachelipus rathkii | reverse complement strand
TACATAATTCAACTGGAGCTGTTTCTCTTCAGCTAACAGGCATGCCTTCGCTCTTTCTTAAACTGCTCATCCTGCCAGGGCACCTGCAATATCACAATCAATATTCTGAATTAAAAGCCTTACAAAACAAACTCTGAAATTAACAGGCTTACCTTCCCTCCATATCCACTTACCATTTACTAACCGAAACAAAAGTTCTTCCATGAAAGTCCATCCCAACATGATAGACTGTAAGCTTTACATTAAATCATTCTCAGTAGATCAAACCCTGCATCAAACACTGAAACAACCTCCTGCAAGGAGGAACAAAATAATATCAGCATTATGCTATTTTACATATACAACACGCTTCCTCCTTTCCCAGGCATTCCCATATTACCAAACATATTAATAGTTAATTAACCCAATGAACGCTCTTCGCATACAAAAATAACATCAAAATCCAAGAGTACTTCCCACCTGAAGTCCCATTCTGAACAAACTTTGGAGAGCCAAACCATAAGTAATATAATGCCCGTCTCGGCTCTGGGCACCATCCACTCCTTCATGAATATAAATTTAAATTTATGGCCCACCCTCACTGTTAAGATGGCTTCTCTCTGACAAATGACGACGAAGGAACATCTCTCTTGCTAAACTGCTCAATAACAACTTCCGATACAATCGTTCTAGCTTGATCTCTTTGATCAGGTATAACGTAATTGGCACAATATCTCAGAAACGCCCGCTAGTAAGGAGGGAGGGTGGCTACCAGGGGAAGTATATATATATATATATATATATATATATATATATATATACTCTAACTCATATATATATCTAACTAATATATATATATATATATATATATATATATATATATATATATATATATATATATATTATCTGGGAATAGGGGAGAAAGAATTTCCACAACTTATATTCTTCTGCTTTGCAGAGAGCAGACCAGGACAGTGGAGCTGGGCTTGAGGTCCACTTACCACTTATTTAAGCCTAAGAAAGAATTCTCATACATGACTCCAGTTTCTGGTGCATGTTTCATGCACAACACCCCAGTTCTAAGGAGAAGGGCAGTTGAATATATATATATATATATATATATATGAGATGTGTGTGTGTACAGGTATATATATATATATATATATATATATATATATATATATATATATATATATATATATATATATATATATATAGTAAAGACCTCTTGGAGGAGTTTAATTAAAGTAATATTTTGCATAAATTGAAAAAATAAAGGCATTCTCTTTTTAATGATCATATATATATATATATATATATATATATATATATATATATATATATATATATATATATATATATATATAACAACTATATATATATATATATATATATATATATATATATATATATATATATATATATATATATATATGTATATATATATATATATATATATATATATATATATATATATATATATATATATACTCTATATATATATATATATATATATATATATATATATATATATATATGAGAGGTGTATTATTGTGTACAGGGTGGCACTAAGTATACCGACAAACTCTGTAACGTTATGAAACAATAATGTCGAAAATATTTGAATTTAAAGCACATAACTCTGCAAATGCAAGTTAGAGGAGATATACGGCAAAATATTTTCCACTATAGTAATAACAAACATGCAGAAACGTCATTAATATTACAATAGTACTCATTGTATAAAATAGATGTAGTGGTGTTCCACACATGAATGTACTTTCAGGAAGATGTGGTGCTGACCTGTTCATAGCAATACAGGATACTATGTGTCTCATAATGGGTAGACGCACTCTTAGGTAAATTCCCGTTTGTCGACAAAATTGGTCGCACCATCAAAGATACTTTGCCTATGGGTAGCAACATCAAGAAAAGGGTCTCTGTACAGAGTGATTTTGTTTTTTTTTTTTACAGATTACCACCACTCACGGGCTGGGCCCTTTTCAAGGAGGGGCAGAAAATAAAATACAGGAAAACCCACCCAAGCCCAAGCCTAACGCAAATCTCTCAGGTGAGCATAGACGTGGGATTTAAAAGAGAGGAATGATTAAATACAGTTGGAAAAACGCAAGATGGAAGTTCCACAGAACAGAAGTGGCTGGAAAGAAGGAGGCACCACAACGAACAAGTCTGGGATTTTCAATGCTCACGCAAAATTCATGCGAGAGCATGGCACCCCTTGTATTACGAGGGCGACGCAATGGAGGTGGAATGCGAGCGGCCAACTCCCCTGAGCATCTACCGCTGTAGTACCTATAGAAAAGAGATAGTGCGCCAACGTCACGTCACAGAGATAGAGGGTCAAGAGAGTTTGAAAGTAGGGGACAGTTTATTAGTCTCTTAGCTTTAGACTCAACTCTATCCAATAGAAGGGTGGAGCCAGAGCCCCCCCAGATGTGAGAACAGTACTCCAAACAAGGGCGAATAAGGCCCTTATATAACTGGAGTAGCTGTGCAGAAGAAAAAATTCCCGCAACCTGAACAGAACTCCCAGCTTCTTTGAGACCACCTTAGCAACCGTTGTGATATGAGGTTTAAAAGACAATTTTTTGCTTATGTTCAGACCAAGAATGTTTATGTTGTCAACAGGTGAGACGTTAGAATCGTCGAAGAAAATAGGAAAGTTAGGAGTGTTTTGAGAGGGAGGTGTAAAAGTTGAGTTTGAAAGGTGTTTCACAAGGTTGCGACGGCCCCACCGGGAAATCCCATCCAGATCGGCAAGAATAGAATCGGAAAGCTGAAGACGAGGCAACTCTAGATGCAAAAGAGGGAGCAGATTTGAAATGAGGAGGAAGAATGGAGAGTTGAGTCGTCGGCATAAGAGTGAACAGAGTTAAGTACAGCTGAGGAGATCGTTGATGAAAAATAGGAATAAAGTTGGATAGAACAGAACCTTGAGGAACACCACAATTAACAGAAAAGGAGGAAGAAGTCGCTCCATCAACGAGTGCTGATATGGAGCGACCAGAGATAAACTTGACAAGAGTAAGCAAAGAGAAGGAGAGGAAACCCAAAAGAGAGGGAGCTTAGAAACAGTGACTCATATACTCGATCAAAGTCTTTGATATGTCAAGCATACCACACACAAGACTCCCCATGGTCCTTAAGGGCAGAAGACCATAATCAGTTAGATAGGAGAGTATGTCACCAGTTGACCTCAAGCGGCCGAAAGCCATACTGATGATCTGAAAGAAGAGGAATGAGACTCCAGATGATCCGAAATGAGAGTTAGAAGAGTTTAAAAGATTTTAGATAGAATACAAGTGAGCTATGGGACGATAGTTGGAAGAGGATCAAGAGCGGCTTTGCCCTTTTCGGGATGGCTGGGACATATGCGCTTCCAGCACTGAGAAAATGTACTAGTAGTAAGGCATAGAGAGTGGAGTTGAACGAGGACTTGGGCCATCTCAAGAAGAACACCCACAAAACACAGGGAGGAATGCAATCCGGGCCACTAGTCTTCCTGACGTTCATAGATCTCAGAATCACATGCCCCTGATCATGCGTAATCACGGGAAGAAGGCATAGGAAACCTGAGAGGAGAAGAAGCAGGAGGAGGGATGCCGGAATCGTCCAGGGTAAAATTAGATGAAAAAGGAGGCCAAAGTGCTGCTTTTCAGTAGGAGAGTTAGCTAATGAACCGTCAGAGCAGAATAAGTGGAGGAAAGGCAGATTTACAAAAAGTTATTAGAGATGTTTTTGGCAAGAGGACAGAAATTTTTATCAGTAGGAGAGCCAAGTAGGTTTTCGCACTTTCTTTTTGTGAAAGCGCTCTTAGCCTGTCGAATAATAGCCCTACAACGATTCCGAGCAGAAAAATGGAAATTAGTAAGAGTGACAGGAGAACGAGAGTTTTTCCATGCCCGATAGACAATGTCTCTATCGAACCATGGATTTTGTGGAGAAAAAGATTTAGTTGAAGATATAATGAACTCGCTCATACCCTCGACGACTACATTACGGCCCCCACCTTTTCAGCAGTGACCGAAGAAGCGTTCTCCGAGTCAAAGCAAGATTCACTCCAAGCATAGTTTGCAAAGAAACGACTCAACCTTTAATTAGCCCGATTAAAGTGCAAGAAAAAACGCGTAGGGCAGGATGGAGCTGCTGGAGAATAAATTTTAAAATTAAGAGTTACAAGATTGTGGTCAGAGTTACTTATAGGAGGGAAATGGTGTATTTATATCGAGAAGGAGTAGTGGTGAAACATAAATTAAGCGTGTTCAAGAATTAGTTAGGACGATCTGGTATATGTGTAGGTTCTTTAATTAACTGTTCCAGATCGTTGAGAATACTGAATGTTTTGGCCTCCTCCCCTCCTGCATCAGTATGAGAGGAACCCAACCACTCAGTGTGATGTACGTTGAAATCCCCTAAATAGAGGATCTCAGTATTTGGATGAGAAGAAGAAACAGTCTCATGAGAAGTAGTAAGATATTCAAAAAGGAGGTGAAAATCTGTTCCGTTAGGGGAGCAGTAGCAGAAACACAAGATAATTTTAGTGGTAGAGAGAAAGGCTTTAAGCCATAGAACATCAAAGTTAGAAGATTCAAGATTCTCAAGACGTGTTCCAGGAGTGTTAATGTTTATATAGGCACAAACTCCACCAATTAGTCTGAAATTATAGAAAAAGTTATAGTTGGAGATATTAAGTTTATTTGAAAAAGAATCCCTGGCTAGCTGGGTCTCAGACAGTAATAAAATGTTAGGTAGAGAGTTAGCAAGGTGATATTCCACAGATTCATGGTTAGCTTTCAGGCAAAGTCAATAGAGAACCCCAGCCTGCACCCACCCCTACATCTTCTCTGTCCAGTCATTCAAACAGACACCCACACAAACAAACACACACAATTGACCATACACAGCCCACCCAAAAACCCACGAATTTGAAAAACCAGCGCGCACACAACAAACACACACACACACATATACACACACACACAGATCTCGTACAGAAAAAAATGATAAAGTAAAAAAATAAGCAAATAAATGCTATTAAAACCTTAAAAATGAAAATTATTTTAAATTATGTTTATAAAAATGGAAACAGAAACTAACTAAATTAGTAAGCACGGCGGTAAATATGTAAAGTATATAAAACCTTAAAAGTTAAAAACCCCAAACACACAAGCACTCGCACAGCTTCACAAATTTATGACCGTAAAGAAATCTTAAGAAAAAGCGGATACCAATAATCTATATTAAAACTTTAAAAAAAGCTAAAAGCTGTATGCGACAGTAAATATGTGTATTAATGTATAAATTAAATACGTAAAACTTAAAAAGTTAAAAAGGTAAGACACAAAAATTATCTTAAGATTCCGGTCGTTCGAAAGATTAGGTTATTTATGTTTCAATCTGAATCCTCTTGAAAGCGTTTATTCTAGTATTTATAAATAATTAAAACCACTAGACTAATATGACATTAAATACTGATGCACTTAAAACAAAATTAAAACAACACTCTAATAGCACAAATTAAAAATAAAACACAAACACACAGCAGAGCAAACACGAACACAACCTTCCACTTTAAAAACTAAACTGATATAATGTGGCTCCACAAATAATAATCTAAGGGCTTTAGGTTTGGGACTATGGTGGACATGTAACCGATGCCCCGCGACCCATCCAACGATTAGGTTACGTACCGCCTAAATGCTTTCGAACTGGCCTCTCAAAGTGGCTGAGGCCTTGTCATGCATGAACCATATGGTTCTAAGGACACCCAAGGTATCGTCCTTGAGGAGTGCTGTCAATTCATCCCGTAGGAACTGTAGATATTAGGGTGGAACGAAAAAAGTGATATATTTTTTTTCCAAACGTAATAGTGCGGAAAAGTTGCCTTTTGATATGTATGCTTTACCCTTAAAATTTGGGAAATGTACGACAATTATTACCGGTGCCCCAAGAGGTTTGATTGTAATGGTTTTTTGAAAATATGCAACAATTTTCTAATACCGTGACAGGAATTATAGTTGCCACTGGGGGTACTAATATTTAATGTAATAGTACGTAAAATGTACGTTTTAGTACATACATGTAACCACAAAAATTTGGTCAACCTAGATAAACTTGTTCTGTTGCTCCAACAATTTCCATTTATAATTCTTTAATATTTTCATAATGCACGAAACACTTTTAACTCCCCCACCACTGTTTCGCGCCTTTCTGATACGCATGCATAACTAATTGCCAGCTTGTTTCATTTCTCATTTGTCATCATTGTGAGTCGAGCTTTAGTATCGGTAGCACGTGTTTTATTGTTTAATTATTTATTTGATTTATGTTAATCTTATAATACCATCGTTTGAATCTTTACGGCCTAAAATATGACGTCTACGCCGTCAACTTCATCAGTTTTAAAGACTAGAAAAACTGTGAGTTGTATTGTTTTTGGTGCCCCAAGACGGCTAAAAGACAGTGTTTTACCTACTTATGAAGATATAATGAAGTTTTTCTTGTGGTTAAGACATGCCTCTGAAATTAAAACACTGGGTGAAATAGGTGAGATCATTTCTTTAAAGCTGACCAAGTTATGGAATAGAGCTTTTATTCCTATAGTATCGCATTATCGGTAGTACGTGTTTTATTTAAAGACTATTATGAGAAGTACAGAAATCTTTTAAAACCATGTAAAGGGCGAAAAAATGACAAGTACAAATTAAAATTATATTTATTCCAAGAAAATGCCAAAAAAAAGTGATCTGATATTGCAGCCTGCAAATGCAAAGATTTTTCTACTTTTTCCACATGCAATTGTGAAAAATTCCGAAAAGTGCCTAAAGAAGAGCAATTGTTTCTTATTGACCAACGAACTGAGAGAAAAATGATCATGAGTTCCGTTGATATTGTGGCTACCAGGAAAAAGAAAGGAGAAGGAAATGTTAAGATATATTAGGTATAAAGAAACTGATTCAACAAATAAATTAAGTGGACGTAATTTGGGAAATAAAGAAGATGGAGCTGGAGAAGTATCTACACTGGCTATTGAAAATTGCAGTGATGTGGATGTTCACATGACTGCAATTTTCAATAGGCACTTTTCGGAATTTTTCACAATTGCACGTAGAAAAATCTTTGCATTTGCAGGCTGCAATATCAAATCACACTCGGCGCTGACCCTATCTTGGAATAAATTTAATTTTAATTTGCACTTATCATTTTTAGCCTAAATGATTTAAATTTCTGTACTCCATAATAGTCTCTGAAATAATTTCTAATCAATTATCTGACTACTATAGAAATATCTATTCCATAACTCGATCAACGCAATGAATCGTCGCATTTTTCGCAGAGTTTTCTAAACGAAGTTTCGAACTGCAGAATCCATTAAGTAACGAAATAAAAATCAATAAAGCTAATGTTAGGATATATATATTTTTGTTATTCCTAAACTTTCATATTAAA
This sequence comes from Trachelipus rathkii, assembly GCA_015478945.1. Classification (NCBI taxonomy): domain Eukaryota; kingdom Metazoa; phylum Arthropoda; class Malacostraca; order Isopoda; family Trachelipodidae; genus Trachelipus; species Trachelipus rathkii. The sequence goes on along the minus strand of JABUQX010093522.1, from coordinate 20,051 downwards.
GTTCATTTTTTAACAATACGTAAAGAATAACAACTACCTTGTTTGAAACTT
>JABUQX010093522.1:0-2500 GCA_015478945.1 Trachelipus rathkii | reverse complement strand
CTCATATCATCTACTCAGCTACAAATTTGGTAGTGTGAAACTTAGGAGAAGGGGCGTAAAACTAGAAAATGGAACTTATTCTCCATTCCTGGTGGAACGACCCCCCTGAGGGACACACTCTAAAGGCCTCAGCTAATCAAGGAAAGACATCCTCTGGAGTACAGCCAGTAAAAAGAAAATATCCCTCAAGGCAGCCACCGAGTGCAGGAAAGGTGGCCTACATCTTTGACCCGTCAAGGCGGACCAAACTCAGGCCCCAAACCTAGGTCGACCCGTAATGGACGAGCAAAGGTACATCTGGCTGGCTTCAAATCAACTTACACCATGCAAAGGCTTCAACTGATACTCTTGTCCTGATTTTTGTGTGCGAAAGGCTGAAAATAGCCCTCATATAGGAGCCGAGGGTGAGAGTGGGAAAAATCAAGGGCATACCAAGTGGAGGGTGTAGGTTCATCTTACTGTCGTGACCATAACATGCTTTCGTGCTGTGATGTTCTCGCAGGGGATGTTAATTCTCTTTTTATTCCAGATTTGATCGAGAGGGACGCTCACAGCAGCCTTAGTAGGGGCGTCAACAGCGGAATTGCCAAGAGGTAGTAATTGACCTCGGTATTACTTCTGCGGGGAATCTTTACGAGGCACCTCCAAAGGCTCGCTCAACTTGTCAACGGGGCAAACTCTGGGTTTGATCTTGGCTTGCGATGAAAAATGCTGCATCACACCCTGTGGGCAACAGTGACACAATTAAACAGAGGCGAGCTGTATCCTAGAATTCTTAACTTAGTATGATATGGTGTGAATGAGGCAATAAACCCCATTTATCCATCAAATAATAAGATGTTCTAGCCCTAATTTAATTAATGCTGCCGTTGGCACACAGGCACAGGAAACTGACCATGTTTCTGATTGAAGTCTCCACACTCGGATATAGACACATCAGGTTAGGATCATAGCTATGGAGAAGTTGATGAGGAGTGTGAGGAGTACGCCAAGCTAACAAACTGGAGCTGTATAAAGAGCTCCTAAGCAGGTGTTGGAGGACATAAAAGGACTCACATTCACAGAACCGAGATGTATTCTACTTCTCAACTTCAAAAGCTCTACAAGTCTCGTGATGTGGAAAACAGTTGTTCCTCTGAAAAAAAGGAGGTAACTAGAAGCGTCCCCTGTGAGAAACCTAGAGCTGAGCCACTCTAAGGGCTAAGACCAGGAGACTCTTCACAAAGCTAAGTGGGACAAAAAATTGGGTGGCGTTGCTAAAAAAGCCTTAACCGCTTAAATGGAGAACTAGAAATCAAAAGAAGAACTTGGAGACTCGTGCTCAAACATTGAGAGTCAACCTCAAACAGCACGTCTACATAAAGTGCTGCAAAAGACAGCATAATTATCCGAGCCTTCTTTAAGAAAGACGGGCAGCTATACAATGGGCCACAGGGAAAACCGTTAGGGAACTTTTAATATTCACTCCGCAAACACGAAATAGTTATTTATATATATATATTATATATATATATATATATATATATATATATATATACTATATATATATAATATATATATATATATATATATATATATAATATATATATAATATATTATATATATATATATATATATATATATATAATATATTATATTATACTATATATATAATATATATATATATATATATAAATATATATATAAATATTAAAATAATATATATATATATATATAATATAATTATATATAATATATATATATATATATATTATATTATATATATATATATATATATATATACCTATATATATATACTAAATATAATATATATATAATATATATATAATATATATATATATATATATATATTATATAATATATATATATTATATATATATATAATTAGATATATATATTATACAGAGAGAGAGAGCGAAGAAGAGAGAGAGAGAGAAGAGAGAGAGAGAGAGGAGAGAGAGAAGAGAGAGGAGAGAGAGAGAGAGAGAGGGTTGGATTATAAAAAAAGTGTTCGTGTTTTTTTGTTTTTTTTTAAAACAAAAAACAAAATTCTGTATTTTTTTTTATTGTTTTTTTCAATTACCTTTTTCAAATTATCAAGTCTTTTAGGTGTTATTTAGCATTAAAATACAGTAAATACAATATGGTAAAAGAGGTATGCAATATATAAAGTAGGTTTAGTACTTAGTAAAGTTTTATTAGTGCTCTAGGGAGGTCTAGGGCATGTAATTATTACATTTCACATGATCTGATTATTATAATATATATATATAATATATAAATATATATATAATATATATTATAATATATATATATAATATATAATATATAATATATATAATATATATATATATATATTAATATATATAATATATAAAATATATATATAATATTATATATATATATATATCTATATATATATATATATAGAGGTGTAGCCCGTAATATTATATAATATAATATATATAATATATAAATGTAGAAATCTCTCTCTTGTGTG
>JABUQX010093521.1:0-15000 GCA_015478945.1 Trachelipus rathkii | reverse complement strand
AATAATAATAGGAACAAAATTGTGTTAAAATAATTTCCTGTTTTTTACTGATTTTAATTTTATTAATGTCACGTCATGAGTTTTTGTTATGTTTGTATGAGTTAACAAGGAGCGATGTCCATTCAAAATGTCATTCACAGGAAGCCACGAAAACTCTGACTATTCATTTTTAATTGCAAGAGTTATAAATGGAATTAAAATTGCGAAGAGCGCGCTGTATAAGGAATTAAATTTGTTGGAGAGCAACGCAATATATATAGAGTAATTGAGTTTACATAACTACCCTAATATTTAAGAGTTGAAAATGTATACAGCTTTAAATAAAATTTTATCTCGTAAAAATAAAAGGAAATTTGTTACCGGCAACTACGCTTCTACAAAGGAAAGGAATTAATTAAATGAAGTTATAAAAAAAATATTTCAGTATTATATGGGACAATATTAAAAGCAAAGAGGTTTGTGTAAACAACATATAGACAATACTACAATTCGGCTTCAGAAGCTAAAATTAATATGCTTTGTTTTGGATCGGCAAAACCCGAGATGCTGCTCGCATATACAGAAAAAAATAGGTCATATTTTAGATATTGAGAGCTGTATTGTTTATTCTGAGCTGTAATGACAATACCGTTTGAACATTTCAGGCGAATTGCACGGATTACAATAATATTATTCGAACATATATTATGTTTAAGACGTATTATCATTTTACTGCTTTATTTCTTACAAATCCTAATGAAGTGCGTATTTCTTAATGCTCAGTTATTTTTTTTTTATTATTTATGAAATACGAGAAGGATTGTTAAACGAAATTGCAGAAATTACGTCATGATTAAAGTATTTTACGAAAGCAGATTATATTTTCAAATGTATTTTTTACTGCTGCGCAAATAAAATCATTAAATATATACTATATATATATTATAATATATATATATTATATAATATAAATATATTATATATATTATAATATAGTAAATATATATATATATATATATATATATTATATAATATATAGGCCTTTAAAAAAATTTTAGTAAAATATATATTTTTTTTTATTTTTTTTTTTTTTTTACAGGTGTCACCACCACTCACGGGCAGAGCCCTATTCAAGGAGGGGGTGTTGCACACATCAGTTATTCATCAACTAACGCAAACTACCAATGAGCCAACGCAGGCTTGAAGTGAGAGAGATTTAAATTGAGCAGGAAAACAGAAGATGAGAGTATTCCACAAAACTGACGGTGCAGGAAAGAAGGAAGCACCGCAGCGAACAAGCCTGGAATTACCAATATCAAACACAAAACTTATGCGCCGACACAGCACCCCTTGTGCTACAGACGGGCGGCGTAAAGGTGGTGGTACGCGCGTGATAAGTTCCCCTCGAGCACCTGCCGCTGCGGTACCTATAGAAAAGAGATAAAGCACCAACATCGCGCCGCAAAGATAAAGGGTCAAGTGAACGGAAAGTGCAGAGCAGTTTATAAGCCGTTTGGCCTATTGACTCGACCCTATCCAAAGGCCGGGTGAAACCAGAGCCCTCCCCAGATATGAGAGCAGTACTCCCTACAAGGGCGGATGAGGCCCCTGTATAGCAGCAAAACTGAGAAGAGGAAAAAAAAAGTCTCGCACTCCTAAAACAGAACTCCCAGTTTCTTGGAGGCCGCCCTAGCAACCATGTGTGATGTGAGGTTTCCAAGACATTTTTTGTTATGTTAAGGCAAGGATGTTTAATATTGTCAACAGGAGAGAGAGACGAGAAACCGTCGAAAGAGATAGGGAAAGTTAGAAGGTGTCTTTAGAGAGGGAGATTTGCAGAAATTGAGTTTTTAAAGGATTGAATTTCACAAGGTTAAGACGCCCCACCCGGAAATTCTATCCAGGTCAGCGGAGAATAGAATCGGAAAGAATAAGACGAGAGGCCAATTCTAGAAGTAAAAAGAGGGAGCAGAATTGAAATGAGGTGAAGAATGAGGGTCGAATCATCGGCATACGAGTGGATAGAGTGAGATGTGCAGGTGAGAGAATCGATTAATGAAAAGTAGGAATTAAGTAGGAGATAAGATATCCGAACCCTGAGACACCACTATTGACAGAAAAGAAGAAGAAGTCGCCCCATCGACAACAGCCGATATTGAACGATTTGAAAGAGAAAACTTGACATAAGTAAGCAAAGAAAGAGGAAACCCAAAGGAGGGGGAGCTTGGAGAGTCAGAGACGCGTTGCCATACCCGGTCAAATGCCTTGGATATATCAAGCGCCACCACCGCAAGTCTCCCCGTAGTTCTGAGGGCGGAAAACCATAAATCAGTTAGAATAGGAAAGTATATCGCAGTAGACCTCGAGCGCCGAAAGCCGTACTGGCGGATCGGAAAGAAGTAGAATGAGACATCCAGATGGTCTAGAAATGCAGAGTTGAGTATGGTTTCAAAGATCTTAGATAGAAATCATAGAGAAGAAGCATAGGGCGATAGTTAGAAGGATCAGAGCGGCTTCCTTTTTTCGAATAGGTTCGACATGTGCGTGCTTCCAACACTGAGGGACAAGTATTAGTCATTGAGACATAGAGAAACATCAGTGATGAACGAGGGGCGGTGGTAAGCACGAAAGCACACTCCTTTCAAAACTCCGGGAGGAATGCCATCCGGGTCGCCCGCCTTCCAACGTTCATAGATTTCAGGAGGCCCATGCACCCGATCAAATGTATCACAGCAAAGGGCATAGGACACCTGAGAGGAAGAAGGAGGGGAGGAGGAATGCCAGAATCGTCTGGGGTTGAGGTAGAGGAAATAGGAGGCCGAAGAGATTGCCTGTTCAGTTGGAGAAATTAGCAACAGAACCATCGATCGAATAAGAGGAGAAAGACAATTTACAGAAGTTGTTAGAGATATTGTTTGGCAAGAGGCCAGAAAAAGATTTATCAGTAGGAGAATCCAAGGAGGTTAGCGCACTTTCGTTTGCATGAAAGCCCGCTTTTGCTGCAACGAAGAGCTATCCCTACAACATTTCTAGCTGAAATTCAAAAATAGCAAGAGTGATAGCTGAGAACGAGAATTTTTCCACCCCCGATACGCACTGTCTCTAGCGTGAATGGCCAGAGCGACCAAGCACTATCGAACTTTCGATCGATAAGATGAGAAAGCTTTAGTTGATGGTGGAATGAACCTGCTCATCCCATCAACGATTACAGCTCCCACCTTATCGGCAGAAGCCGAAGCGTCACCAGAATCAAAGCAGTCATTCCAATTATAGCTAGCGAAGAAGCGACGCAAGGCCCCCCAATCGGCCCGATCAAAGTACCAGAAAAAATGCATAGGGCAGGATGGAGCTGTTGGAGAGAAAGTATTAAAATTGAAGAGATATAAGGTGTGGTCAGAATTACCGATAGGAGCGAAAGTGGTGTATTTTAAAGAGAGAAGGACATGGTAAACATAGTCAAGTGTGTTCAAAGAATTGGTTTGGACATCCGGAATCGTTGTGGGTCTAATTAGTGCCTCCAGATCTGAGAATGCTGGAATGATTCGGCCTCCTCCCCACCTAAATCAGTATAAGAGGACACCCACCATTTCAGTGTTGTGTTACATGAAATCCCCGTAAATTAGTGGACCTCAGTTTTGGATGGAGATATAACAGTCTCAAGAGAAGTAGTAAAGATATTCAAAAAAGTGCGTGAAAATCGTGTTCTTTAGTGAGACAGTAGCAGAAGCCACAAGATTATGGTTTAGTAGGAAGGAAGAGAAATTTAAGCCATAGAACATCGAATTAGGAGATTCGAGATACTCGAGAGTGTTACAGAGTGTTATGTTTTACATAGGCACATACTCCACCTTTCAGACGGAAATTATGAAAAAGTTGTAGTTTGATTAGCGATTAAACGGTCTTAGAGGATGAAGCTTAGCCATCTGGAGTTTCAGACCAAGAGCAAAAGGTTAGGGTTAGAGTAAGAGAGGATATTCCACAGAGGCAAAGTTAGATTTTAAGCCGTATGTTGATAAAGTCGATAGAAAGTCCGCGCCGGAGCAAATCTGCCATCCTACACACACACACACACAGCCACAGCCAAACAAAAACAGACAAAAACAAACAGACAAAAAGAAAAAAAAAACAATGTGAGGTCAGGATAAAATTGTTTGAACGCTAAAGCCTAAATTTAAAATTAGAAATTATAAATTTATATATATAATATTATATATATATATATTATATATATATATAATATTATATATAATATATATATATATATATATATATATATATATATAATATATTATTATATATATATATATATAATATATATACTGTAGTTTATATATATATATATATATATATATATATAATATATATATATATAATATATATATATATATATATATATATATATAATATATATATATATATATATATATATAATATATATATATATATATATTTATTATATACTTTAAGAAAGTTTTGCATAAATCTGTTTTTAGGTTAAAAGGTAAATATTAGTCGTGTAAACTAAGACTAATAAATACATTCTTCTATGGAGGGCTGTTTAAAAGGTCGTTTTATAATCTATGTTGGATGTGAGAATCTTTTATGAGACATTAAGTTGGAATGGTTAAAATAAGAATTAGCGTTAAAATTATTTGAATAAAAATTAAATTCTTTATATGTAACGTGGAAAACGGAAGATAAAGGGTTTTAATGGTTTTGCATTTATTTGTAAGTCAAGGGTAATTTGCTAAAAAGATATCATCTTGGCGTACGAAAGTTTCTTTTTATTTATTTTTTGCTGTAGACTTCCGTAAAGCAATTTTATCCATATTTCATTATTAAATTATCTTGAAATTACGAAAGAAATTGTTAATTTACTTTTCTTTGTTAAAATTTATTTTTGGTAATTAACTGTTAAGGTAATCCATCAAGGAACTTTACCTTTGTCGGTAAAAGGCAAAAATGACTCATTTCCTTGATTTGTAAAAGGCGAGGTGGATACAATATAGCCACCTATCTTATTAACGTATTAATAAGATAGGTGTAATTAGGTGATATCAGGTGTAAGATAGGATTGTCATAAAAGACTGAAAATAACTACCATTATTTTAAAAGAAGTTCTTGTCGTTCGTGGCAAGGGTCAAAAGACTTTTAAATTCCTGAATATTAAAATCGTTATGGCATTTTCTTCTACTGAAAACTTTATCAAAGATATTAATGAAGATTCTTCCTGAAAGCGGAAATTCAAATTGTAATATTAGTAATGATTATTAATAATAAAATGCTAATGATTTAATAATTATATTATTATTACTTTAAATGATACTTTTAGCTAAATCATTAATTGCATGGTTATTAGTTTCACTAAATTTTGATAATTTTCACTAACTAACAGCGACACCTTTACAGATTACATTAATAAATTGACAATACCCTTTTGAAGTTTTCCAATCTTTATTTATATAACTCTTAATTTAATAATAATAATAATAATAATAATAATAATAATAATAATAATAATAATAAACAATCACGCCCCTGGGCAGCCTTCCAACTAACTCGCGGCGATTATCACATAGAGATACCGCTAGTCTGGTTTATGGGCCTCGGTATTTAATACCTCGAAAATTGCTGGAAAAGCCCACTATTTTTTTTGATGCTGTTGGTACTGTTTACTTGCCATAATTTATTATTACTTAGCGATGCGTATTATTATTCTTAGCGACTTGACTTCATTTTCTTTGGGTCACTCTTTTTATTCACTAATGTTTTTTTTATATTATATTAATCTACACTTATTTTTTATCAAGAAATTTTGTCTTATCATTTTCTCCGGAAAACTTCAAGTTCTACCATGTATTAATCTTTTTTTAAGCCTTAACGGAACAAAAACAAAATTTCAATGTACTGTAGTATTATTTATACTCTGTAAACGCTTTCTTAATATAAATATGCATTTTTCTTATCCGCTGTATTATATTTTAACTATATTTTCAATTAAAATTCTCACAAAGTTAAAATATTTAAGTATGCAGTACATCTTTTGATTCCATTTTTATGACCACCTATCTTTTCTGATCGTATTTTTTACCTTACTAGTTTTATCAATTTTAACTGCCGTTGTGTAGCCTGAATACTCTTTTCAAAAAACGTTATGATCTTCATATACGCTTTGTCCACTATTGTCAAATCTTAGTAATACTATTGTTTAAGTCACTACAAAGATCGTTTCCGTCATAATCTCTCGAGGATTTTTGGATCTATTTTAAAGCCCTATTAAGCAAGAGTCTTCCTCCCATTCTCTGCATACTCAGTCCTGAAAGGCAATACCTTTAACTTGAAAAGTCGCATTTTCGAATAGGTTTTTTTTTGGAAATTCCCCTCATATTCCAAGTCATTATGCTTCGGCAGCTGACTGGTGCAACATTTCTCACATAATTTTCTTTCATAGATTTTGACTCGGCGTATCTCTTTCGATGTATAACGTAATGATCATATTCAACGGTCCAGTAAGAGTCGTCTTTTTACAGGCCTATCGGTGAATAAGTATAATGATCGCAGCTCTTCTATTCGAAATTTAAGATATAGTTATTCGCTGGAGGACCCAGGTCTTATATAATCTTAGATTTGTATAACTATCAATCTTGCCTTCTCTACCTATTAAGAAGATGGGGGTGGAGTCCTCACCAGAGGGGGTGTTTTTACTTAATGTTGGATTCCTCAGAGGGTGTCTGTTTATAATTTAATCGGGGCTCGACTCTAATTTCTTTTTATCATTTTTGATACGGGGTTCTGGTGACCTTCAGTATTCTCAACACTTATATGTCGACCCCTAGAGTTAACTGTACCTTGTATACTAACCGACCACACACTTCCTCCATCACTAACCCCACGTTTCCCCTGACGGCTCGTGCACTGGACAAGGCCACTCTAATAAATACAGGAGCACTCGTGCCTTCCCTGTGTTTAAATATAGCGAGTTCAATTTTCCGTCACTGTTCCAAGCTAGGTAGTTTTCGCGTTCTGGGGGTTGGACCTTGTATACATATCGGAATTCAAAGTACTAAATGGAACTCCCTCACTACGAAGAAGTGTCCGACCAACACATAGCAAGAAAGACTAATTTACAACAATCGAATCATTAAGCCCCTTACGATTAATGTCACACAAATGTAGGCTTCTAGCCAGAATCACTTAGGTGTATTTACCTATGAAACAGTTCATCTGCAGTGACGAGGCCAAATGCAAAAGCCTTTTCGAATAGGTCGCAATTATTGGAGATATATAATTATTGCTCTTTCTAGAACTTGCCTATGTCCCTGAGATATACAATTACGAATTACTCATGTTAACTGGGTTAAACGCTCGAAACACGGGTAATGACTTTTCGGAACCGCTTCTCCTAGACTGTAGTGTATATCGTATTGGAAGAGCTTAAGAATGCAGTAGAAAAAAGACTTTTCTAAGGTGGCTAGACTTCAGAGTTTCTATGCTTGAGGGTTAAATCTTGTGTGTATAGTCGTGGTTACTTACTTTCTATTTCATTGGTACTACTCGTCTGGAGTATTTTCCAATGCTTTGACACATATTTTTTCATTGAAACAAATGCTAAATAGTCTAAATATCTATACTGTATCCGAAACTTCACGAATTAAAAAATTCTTAAATAATAAATTATTTTCCTTACTCCTTTGGTCGATAAACCATTTTTGAGGACTTGGAGGCTGGCTGGCAATAAGGTTTGAAAATGGGGGTGTTTAGGAAGAAAATAGAAAAATGCATAACTGGTGTTGCCCCAGTGTAAACATGAACATGCTGTCAACAAGGGAAGAAGGGGCTTTTACCTAGATAGTCCCAACTGACCCTAGCCTTAGGTCCTGGCTGACTAAGCGCCCAGATTACCAGCATGATTCGATCTAGAGTTTTGATATTGAGATTGTATTATTAAATATTTGATAGGATACACTAATGGGTGTATAGCTGTAAGTGATAATTGGCTGATAGGTTTCCCATTTCACTTCTTACAGTTTCATAATTTGTGGCACTTGGTTCGTTTGTCCTTTATAATGTTGAATCAAAAGGAAATTAAATTTGTTTATTGTATCAATACATCGTCATACTGAGTGGCAAAATGTAAGTGAGCATGTGTAAAAAATAGAAAGTTCTCGGGGAGGTTCCCCTTAATTGGGCTACCGATGTGATTAGTCTGTAGGGCGACTTTTGGGCAAGGGGACGCTGGAACGGATTCCCAGTTACGAGGGGCACGTGATCGAAGTAATACGGAGTTACAACTCAAGAAATCCGTCGTTACATGGAGCGAATGATATTTTACAGTTTTGTCCCTTCCAGAGGCGCAAATATGAATAAGTTTGCTCCCGTGACCTCTTCCTTGGCCCAGCTTCTAGTATACGACAACTGGTATATTCTCGTTTTCAAATTTTAGGTCATTTGAACATATTATTTTTATACCATCTTTAATGATTTAATATATTTGTATTACTTTTTCATTACCATTTTTATTGCTTTTTTAAGGTATACAATTTTTTATCACTGCTTTTTAAGTGAATTTGAATAAAATCTAGCCCATATATCAACCATTATCCCAGCTTTCAGCTTCCAGACCGATCATCATGCTGGCCTGAGGTTTCGAAAGTTGAAAAGAATTATATAGGCAGACGAACTGTTTTTGACAAGGACCATAATATTTATGAACTGCTCATTGCCTACAAGAAATAGGTTATGCCGCGTTCTCCCTCGGAAAGGACTCTGGGGGGGCTTCTGCAAGCTTGCCGCCCCCGGGGCAGCCGCCTGCTCTCTTCCCGACCAGTGGCGTGCTCCCCCCTTCCGCGCGCCCGTTGGCGCCTGTCCTTCTTTGGGCTGCCCGTCCCCTGGACTTGCGGGTCCCTACCAGGTCCCTCCTTTGGCGGTCGGGCGTGCAGGGTCGCCATTCCAGTTCCTTTTGTACTTCTATTCGTCTCTCTCACGCCCTGATAATAACGGTTAGGAAGCTATAATGTTACACTTAATCGCTTCTGTCCTCGTCTACTTAACCTTACCGAGCTATTATCTTATTCAATGATGAGGTTTTTATTCGGGGTTAGCATATCTTAGATCTGACCCAGCCTCTAAGCCGTCTTCTTCAATTTTTTCATTGGTGAGAGTGTGTTTTAATGATGTGAAGCAATCTTCTTTTGTTTCGGCTATAAGCTTTCATGCTAAGACCTATGGGATGTTTCGGCATTTATTCCTGACTAGCACTGTTTTGTGTTTTAAGGCCACTTACCTCTTGTACAGTAACACTGGTCAAAGGCCACTGGACACCCACCTCCGGGCATGAAATTGCTCTTTTTCGAGCACGGCCCTTTTGTGACGTCGCCCGGCGGCGCTTTCCTTGGGCCCGCGGAACTTATCTGTATTCGCTTGGGCTATGTGGCTCTTCCGGCAGAACTTCTCGGTGATGCTCTGGGTGTGACTCCTTTGGGCGCTCCCTGTGCGATCCTCCAGAAATTGGCATGTGGTAATCTTCGGGTCGTCTTATTGCATATGCACACACCTCCTCGTGCTCTGCTTCGCATACTAACTTTATCGTGATGCATATTACTTATATGTTGTACGTTTAGTATACGTCCGATTCTTCTTCCAGTACATCAGATTTTTGTCATTTACAAAGTTACTTTCTTCTATCTCTGTATTTTTATATCCCACCTTTGGTTCTTGGGGCTCTCCACTCTTTTGGTTTCACGTGCCCGTACTTTTTGGCGCCCGCTCTTGCGTGATTACGGGCTGGCACGCCGGGGGGCTCCCGTTTTGGACTGGTAATGGATCACCACCCCGTGGGCGGCCGCAACTACGCGGCTGCGAATTACCGGCCTGTGGCCCTTCAGCCCGGGCCGTGGTGGCCTCCCGACTCAACGCAACTCTTTTTTTGGGATGCTGGTATATATATTATATATATATATATATAATATATATAATATATATATATATATATATATCTATATATATATATATAATAGAGGGGGTCGCCATCCGAGGGTCGACGGATATTCGCTTTCAACGCCCTTGTGGCGGCTGTCTGAGTGAGCGAAGATTAAGCTTACGGGCAAGATCGGCTACCTGTTGGACAGACGTGATGTAGGTGATGACCGACGTTAATCTACTGTCCCGTAGACAAGATTACTTACCCCTCGTTCCCCGTATATAGGGAGGAGACGCTACTTTTCCACATACTATACTCCTATAAAAAAATTAAAATGATCGTGAAGAAGACCTTAGAAACTTGGAGGCTGGGTAGAGCATTCGGAGTCGGAGACGGAAGTGGAAATCGATTTTATCGGAATATTCCGAGTCCAGGGATCCCCCCGTAGGGGGTCCCTTCCTGAAAAAGAAGAAGAAATGCATGGAATGCAAAAACAGAGAAAGAAAGAAGAAGACTACTAAAGAAAGGAAGGAAGAAGGAAAAGAAGAATTGCGGAAGGAGGAGTAGGAGAAAGGAGTCGGAGTCAGTACTATACGGCTCCGTGCTGGAGCATGCGGTGCTTTAGGTAATAAAACAATTCGTATAGTGAAACAATGTGGTGTCTTATATAGGTTAATTGGGTCCTATAGATTTCGAAATATACATGGTTTATGAAACCATCAAGAAAAAAAATAAAAAAAAAATATAAATAATAAATAAAAATTTCTTAATTCTTTTTATTTTATAACTACAAATTTACGTTTTTTAAAACATACCCTAAAGCAGGTAAAGTTCAGCAAATCAAACCCCCTATCCACCCCCTCCTACCATCCGTGATCTAATGATTACTATTGATGCTATTGATCTACATTGTACATGCATACATTCTAGATATTTTTTTACTAAAAAAATGTCACGTTTACAATACACTAGAATCTCAGTAAATCAAGTAATAATCAAAATCCAACCATCCTAGCACCCATGAAGAGCCTCCATACCATCGCTAGGCCAGCACTCCATATCTATCGAGCATCTATTGGATACTATGAATTCAGCTACGCAAATTTAGAGTATCATTTTGGATAAACATAACATAAAAACAAAATTTTTTTATACGCACCTAACTAACGAATAAGTGCTAACGTACCAAAGTTTCCACATTTGAATAAAGCTTACTTAGCATCATTCCAAACTATGATTTAATAAAGGTACACGACAAATCCTAACATAACCTTAAGAAAACATCGAATAAGTCCGTGCAACATTAACAAAGCCAATACCACTTATGACAAGCAGTTTAAGTAATCTAACATAGCATATCAACAAGACGTAACTATTCACATTCTCTACTTTTGTCAAGCATATCTCTAACAATTTAAAACTAGTTAATTAAATAACAAAGTAAATATTTAAAATTAACTGCTAAAATTCTATCACTGTAACATTGGTTAATTTCAATACTGATCAATATAAACGAATATATATCTTAACGTAATTAAGTGGCTTTCCATACATCATATAAGCATAACAGGCCGGTAACATGAACTATGATTATAATGCTACAAAGAACACAACACAGTAACAGCTACCTTAAACACTAAATAACGATGTACAGTAGTTATCAACATTAAAGCAAAGTTTCCATGCTTAAGATCGTCTCAGTAAGTAAAACCGTAAGCATTCGCATGCCATAAAGCGTAACACTATTCATCCTTTTGTCAAGCAAAATATTAACCAATAACAACTGTTAATGTCTACATATAACAATGGTTATCGTATATCTATATCATGTAAAATTTAACTAGACAAGACATGTGGTTATAATTATCATATGCTGATATCAAGGGACGAAATATATATTCTACAGACGATAATAACAGGGTCTTCCAACATCAAATAAAAGCTTAACAGAACTGTAAGATGTCGTATCCATTGAACTAAGAAAACAAAATGTACCCAAAGAACAATAACCCTAAGACACAGAAGAGACACTTACACACGAATAACATGTAACATAACACAAAGGAAGTTCCATAGCAAACACATCACTAAGATCATGGATTTATCAGCGAAATAAAGGTATCAGATATTCTGAAATGTAATCTTGCAAAGTTGACAGATTTATAAAACCTTTTATTTTTTTGTTATTCAAGCATATTTCTACAACTATAATTAAACGTTACTTACACTGGACAACCAAGTTAACATTTAGCAAAAAATTTTAATCACAGAACCGAACATTGGGGTTAACTTATCATAGCTGACTCAACCGAATAAGTACTCTACATACATAAGCGCTTTCCACATCAAGTAAAGCTAACTGGCGCAAGCGATGAAGCTAAGAAAGATAATATGTACAAAGACAAACCTAACACAAACTTACATCACGAATAAACTGTTAACATTTAAAAACAAAGTTTCCACACTTTAACCCATAAAGTAAAACTAACATTGCATACAAAACGTAGACACTAACTTTCCTACTGTTTTCAAGCATAATCTAACATTATTAAACCGTTAACCTTAACCACTGACAGCAGTGGACAATCTTAGCAAAAATTTATGCACACGCAACAGTTGGTTAATCTATCATAGCTGGATCAACTGAATAATACCTGATACTCCTAAAGGAAGATATAAGGTTCCACATAAAATAAAAGCACTAACACAGCGTACATTGAACTAGAAATAATGCTAACAAAGAACAAACCTAACACACCTACATACAACCACTGAATAAACTGAGTAACATTAACAAAAGTTCGCAGCACTTAACACCCACAAGTAAAACGTTAACTAACATTGGCAAGCAAAAAGAAACGGTAACGCTATTCATTACTTTTTTTCAGCATCATCTCTAACATATTAACGTTAACGCATTACATGAAGAAATGTGACAAAAATAACTCATTCTCGGTAACAGTTTTAAGCAAAAATCATTTAATATCAAAAACATTTGGTTAATTAACAAATTTACTGATTCAAGCGCAATATACCCTAACACGTATACAGAGGTTTCCACATCAATACGCTAACATAGCGTCAACCATGAACTAAGAAAATAATGTTACAAACGACAAACCTTACCGTTACACACAACTTACACGACGGAATAGAAACTGTTGAACATAACAATAGTTCCATCACTTAATCACAGTCAAAGTATACACTGAAATTTGCAATGCAAAACAATAACCTATTCTACTTTTTTTCAGAGCAATATCTCTAAACATATTAATCGTCAGTTAATATCTACAACACAGAGTAACCATTTAGCAAAAAAATGTATTTATAATTTGTCCGATCTATCATACAGACCACGACTAATGCGCTACGTAACCCTAAAAGTTTTTAAAATATCATAGTAATTATTTAAACAAAAAATTTCATATTAACCTTACCTAAAATATATATATATACAAACAAATAATTGCAACAACAAAGTTTTATCCAAACCATAATATAAAATAAGTTCTTTGAAATAAAATATCAAGTAAATGTAATAGTTTAACCGAATTTTAAAAAATTAAAGCAGTAATCAATCAGTAAATCAAACACCCACATCCCCCCTGCCCCTCTTACCGGCACCTTTTTATGAAATCTTTTGATCTTCGATCTAAATTGATTTCAGGTTCACATATTCGGATGGTACATGTGGATAAACAGTAGTACAAAAATAAGTTCTTTATACTAACACTAACCAACGAATATAAGCGAACCGGGTAACATTGTTTTCAGCATTAAATTACAGACGCTAACATAGCATCGATCCAGTACTAAGAATATAATTTACAATGACAAAACCTACACACCTTACGGAGGAGTGAAACTTACTTAGACATATAAAAACATAAAGTTCCATACTTAACAACCAGGGGCGTAACTAGCACAGAGTACAAAACGTAACTATTTCACAGGACTTTTTCAATGCATAAATAACTTGTAAAGTTCGCTCTAACATATTCTACCTACATCTTCATTTCAAAAATTTAAATCATTACACTATTGATTTACGCGATTCGGCATTTTATTATTTCGAGAAATTCATTTCGGAAAATATAGCAACAAAAATGAAGTTCTTTATAATACTACAAACCTAGCGTAAATAATTTATGCCTAGTAATAAACAATTTTTCGCACATAATAAAGCTAACATAGCCACATCCATATATGAAACTAAGCAAAATATCGTTACAAAGACAATTACTTTATGCGACAACTTACGCGCAACAATGCACTAATGAAAAGCCAGTTTATACCTTAACCAGAAAGTTCCACATTAAAGCCAGTAACGTATACTAAGCATTGCTATAAAAAACGTGTAATCCTATTTCATCCATACTTTTTTCCAAGCAATATTCTCTACACAAATTAAAGTTATATTTCACATTGCACATTGATATATTTTTTAATCAAATTTTATCATAATTAACCTTGTCTAATTTATCCATTACAGACCAACCGAATAACTGGTAACATAATACAAAGTTTTTCCAAACATAACATAAAAATGATGAGTTTCGATTTTAACTCTTTAAATCAAGTAAATTGTACTAGTTTTAAAGAAATGATCTTATAATGCATTAACACTATAAAATTTTCAGACCACCAACCTCTCCCCACCTCCCTCCCTCCATGACTTTTGATCTATTGATCTATTGGTTATGTCATAGTTTCGAGTATCATTTTTTTGGGATATACATAAAACAAATAGTAAGTTTTTTTTTATATACTCAAACCCGCAATATATCTCTAACTCGGAAAAAAGTTTTACCAATTTAATAAAGCTAACATACCGACACATGAACCTGAACTAAAGAATGATAACTGTCAAGACCCGACTAAACTAACACACAACCATACCGTCGGAATAAACTCACTACATTCAACAAACTTCAGAGCACTTTACACAAACAGTAAAAGGTCTCCTACTTACAGCATCGTACAAAGCGTCAAACTCTAATTCCCATAGTACTATTTTTTCACAGCACTTCAATCTATACACATATTTTCATGTTAGATTTACCATTACATTCGTAATATTTAACAAAAACATGATACAG
>JABUQX010093520.1:5000-26918 GCA_015478945.1 Trachelipus rathkii | reverse complement strand
CATATATATTTATCGAGCTTATTCGTGTCAACTTTGGTCTACAATAGGTAGTTAATTATATCTCATACCATACAATCTACTCAGGTGTAAATAAACACTAAAGCACATTTGGTCCTTTTCGTTTTTGCTCACTGGGTGATTTTTACTTTTTTTTATGGAGGGGGGGCTTTCCCTCATGTTTTTGAGACTAATGATAACATAACACTAGATACTTATTAATATATTTATACGACAATAACAGTACACACTACTATATTTTATTATCTCTTCATGGAATTCAGATAAGTAGGGCTAGCGCCGCTCCACTATGCCAATAACTTCACAGTTTTCAGTTTGGTAAATACTAACAATTAATACAAGTATCCCTATTTAATTTCCATCATCTCACTTTAAACTACTTCTACCTCTACCTGACGTGATAATACTTATACATTTTATTTTTAATCATCATTCTACAAACATTTCAAATGTTTCCTTTAAACAAGTAAAAAAATAAAACCATATATAGTGCATTATATAGGGTATTCAAAGTATACTTTAACTGTCTATAGCAATAGTGATTAACATATTAAAATAAAATATTAATAAATATTACTGAATATCTTTTACTTTTTAAATTAAAAGGAATATATTGTATATATATATATTAATATTTAATAATATATAATTATTAATATATTAATAATTAATATCTTATAATATATATATAATATATATTAATCTACTTCTATAATATATATCTATATTATCTTATATATACTATAATAATATATATCCTTATATATATATATTTATATTTTATATTTTTATTATACATACAAAAGCTACAAATATTAAATACAATTATAGTATAATATTATTTATCTTATATATCATAATAAAGTATATCTTATAATTTAATATATTAATAAAATATGTAAATTGCCAAAACACCACTAAAAGTATAAAAACTACATAAGATGTTTGAAAGTATGGAGTGTTCTAATAATATACTTATATTAATATAAATATATTAATATCATATTAACATGATATTATATCTATAATATATTATATATTATATTAAATATATATATATCATTTAATCATTTATATATTATTATATATATTAATATATATCTATATATATAATATCTCTTCTATCTTATCTATCTTACTTACTACTTTATATAATTATATATACTATTCTACTGTCTTAATTACATATCTATTAAATAATTAACTTACTACTCACTTATATATATATATATATATATATATATATATATATATATATATATATATATATATATATATATATATATGTATTTATATATATATATAATTAATAAATAAAAAAATCAAAAACAAATAAATCGATATGAAAATTAAATATAATAAATAATTAAATAAATTTTAATAAATTCAGTTTAATATAATTTACAATAACCTACTTAATTCTAAAAAAAAAAAAAAAAAAAAAAAAAAAAAAGAGAGAAGAGAACTAAGTATTATTAATGATACCCTTATTAATAAACCATTAATTTAATAATACCTTCTTATAATTCTCTTAATATTAATTTACTTAAAATGATATAAAGTCTGAAAATTAATTAACTAAATGATTAAGTATCTCCAACATGTAGAAGGACAGAAGGAACGCCGAGGAAACATATTTAAACCTGAAATTGGCCTTCCATTGTTATTAATTTCTTTGAGCAGAAAAATTACAATAATATAATTAAATACACACACACAGACGCCTGTCACCTAAAGTCCACATCAACGGCCCTACACCTCCGCTTTACCTTGGGCTGACGCTCTTCCCCCGCTTCACCACTCGCTCGCACACACCCGCTACTCAAAGCCCGTCCCAGATCTTTCAGCCCTTTCCACAATATTCATAAGAGGTCGAAAACCCCACAGAAACCCACCCGCCCCCCTTTCCCACACCTACTATCTACCGATCTCACATGTGTCCTACTAACGATAGCACCACCCTGCTCATAAACTTCTATTATGGTGAGGGTCTTCTACCATCTCCCTGCCCTCACATTCTGAAAATTCTTCCTCTGTCTCACACGTACGTTTATTAACCTTGCTATGTAACACGTGATTTTGTTTCGTACGACTTTATTTATGCGTCTGATGCGCTCTACATCATGTTCGTACCTATCTAGTCCTTAGGGCCGCCTCCCCGACGTGTCCCTACACCATATTTAGCTACCACCCTCAGGGTCCCCGACCTCCTTCCGCGCAACGGTTAGTCTTCCTGCTAATTATAATCACGCAACTAGCTATTTCATTTATTATTCACGCTGAACTCCTCACGTCCCACTATTTATGTTTATTTTTCACGTTTGCTACACCGTATATCAGGCCCACCTTGATCACTTTTAGCCGGAATCAGTACACGTATTCTTTACAGTCATGTGATGTGATTATCCACGCTTAGCCATAACTCTAGCCATAATGTGCATTTAGGGAGTACCGTGATTATACGCCACCCCACACACTTGGATTTGAAGGACTTCTGCAGCTTGATCATATTACGCTTCGGTGATGTTTCTAGTATAGTTACCTATATATAGACACTAGAGAACTTATATCGTAACTGACTGCATACCTGCCCTCTTTATGAGCCAACCCATACACATAGCAAATGATTATATTTCCACTTATCTATTAGATTACCTTCGACTTTTCACAGACCACTTTTATCCTTCACTCAAATCAACTGGGTAAACCACTGGAGTTGTGATAACTCTTTAAAGTAATACACCAGACGCTACCTGTGAGAATGGAAATTATCCAACCTCCGGCAATCCTACTCTTATCTAAACTTAATCAGTATCGCCCCACTTACTAATACGTATATTAGTATAAATGATTGCGTTTAAGAAGTTTCTCTTGTGCATTATGAAATATGATGGATTGTAAAAGATATATAGAAGAAAACTATATATTACTACGCTAGAAATTACTGGCGAGTAGGAGCTATATATGTCAACATAACGGAACGAACATTTATTCTACGTGCTCATTACCACCAAAAACGCTTCATCGTCGACTATCACTGCTTGGACGCGGCTCCAGGGCATGTGGCTCCCGAGAGGGTGGCCCCCGTTCACATACGCGTGTCAATGCCTCTGGTAGGTTCCCTTGTCGCACTCTCGCACCTCTATACGTGGTTACGGTCAACGCCGAACTAGACATACTAATATAAAATAGCTCTTTCAAAAGTATTTTTGTATTTTTTCTTCATAAGCTACCACAGACTCATCACTTACCGTTATATGAGTTTATCCTCTATTTAAGTCAATATCTATTAAACATTCTATATCAAACTCTAGGTGCTAATTCCTAACATACACACGCACCACTACCATAATACTCCTTTAAGTGATAATGCATTTAGGTGCCAGGTCACCTACACCCTAGCTTTATCTCTTATTATATTCCTATAATTTATTCCCTTTAACTACAAAACCTCACCGATTTAGCCATGGCTTATCTTTGAGCCCATTCTTACATGGCCACTATAGTGGCTTGTTAGCATTTAGGTAATAATCGGGAGACAGTCACACGGGGAGAACATAACAGCAACGCAGCTGCCGCAATCTTGTAAACTACATCACTTTTATCTTTAAGGAATATGTCTATGTTTATATTACATATTTTGTAGTTTGGTTATGAGCTTCAAGATCTTAGAGTTATCAGTAATTTGTTTTTCTTATACATTCACTATATGTGTTTTCGCTCACATACTCTAGTATACAGTCTATGTACTGTTTCACATTACCGGATCATCAGTTGCATAACGAATATTTCCCTGCCCGCTTTAATGAAGGAAAGTTAATTAATAAAAAATATAGTTATTCCTAGCTATAATATTAGGGAGAAACCAAGCATGATTAAAATTACTATGCATTGCTTACATGGCATGCAGGAGGGTTGGAATGTCTGAGAACAGATCGCATAATGACAGTTTTTTTTAGTGTTATCTTTAAATCATAACAAAATGGATTCAGACACCGTTAAGGAATTCGAACTTCATTTCACAGGCATTATGACATCAAATTTTCCTTCAATAATAAAAGCGATTCATCCATTTTAACTATGTATTCTGCAAGCCCTATATTGTAATGGTCCTACAAAAAGCAAAATATGAACTAATATTTAATGATAGAGCATTCTTGGTGCTTACTAATCTTACTTCACTGACAATCCAACACGTGTTCATAACATCACGCCACGAAAACAGCGTTACACTCATTATTATTATTTTCACCCCATCAGACATTTCACAACAATTTTTACCCCTCCTATTATACCTGTCATATTAATTAATATATATTCTATATCTTCTTATTATCTATAACTATATCATATCTAATATATCTATCTATATCTATACATCTCATATATTTATATCTATCTATTATATAATATCTATCTCTTATCTATCTATATTATATACTATATAATTCATATTATCTTAAACAAATATCTTACTATCTCTATATTATATACTATATCTTATCTATTACTATAATATATTAATCTATATTTATTTAATATATATCCTATATATTACTATATCTACGTCAGGTGCTTTGTAAAAAAATATATATTCTATCTTATACTTTATTTTTTTCTTTAAATGTAATAATATATCTATATATATATCTATCTTCTATTTCTTCATCTATATCTTATATATTCTTACGTCGCGTCATGTGTCTCACCAGGGGTGCCTTGCTTCGCCTGATGTTTGCGTGAGGTATTGCATCCACCCTAGTCATTAGTTAACGTCTTTGAGGTGATATATCTATTTCTTTCCTAGAGTTAATAACCCTTGATATTCTTGTAGGTAATCTTGACTTCTCTGTTTTCCCACATATGTATTTACATATTTGCATATCTTATTCAGCTTCCCATGAGACTGCACGTATCATACCTGCGCTGAGAAATTTGCGTTCTAGGGACATTGGGAATTATAGGGTTTTTATTCACTTGTTTATCTCTATTTACTGCCCTTCTTATGAAACAGGGCACGCCGTGCGTGGTTGGTTTGATCTAATAATATATTAATTATTCTCTTAATCAATATTCTCTATATATCTATCTCTAATTAATCTATCTTATTATATCTATCTACTATAATAATCTATATATATAATATATTTTAATATATCTATATATATAATATATATATATATATATTATATGTGTTAATTTCGACGTTGTATGTTGTACACAGACATATAAAACTCAATTATTTTTATCCAAGTCCCAATATATCTAGCAAATGAAACTCCAAAATATTTTATCTTCCAACACTATCACATAAACCTATGTTTGATGTAATAATTTAGTATCTACAAGCTCAGGACCATTATTATTATGGCACTTTTCCTAATAGCTAACAAGTACTAGTATTGATAATGTATCGACTCGTAGAATGTAAAAACCTTATTAAAAAACTATTTGTACTCACAATAGAATTTCTTGTCTATTACGATATTTTTCATAAATTGAAATTTATCTAAGTAACTTCTATTTCTCATAGTCAATTAGAAAGAAACAAAAAAAGAAACATTTTGCCTCAGTATTGCCTAGCACTTTAATGTAAATTATTAATATAATATTATAAATGTAGAAATAGGACTTTACAGACTGCTTAGGTATAGATATGTTAAAATATAAAATTTATTTACATTTTTATTACTCACACGAACAGCTCATGATCAGGTTCATATATATAATATCAGGTATAAATAAATAATATTGAGCAAAATTTTTAAGGGACAAAATATATGACTAAATCAAATTTTATATTTAACTATTTATAATATAATTGAATCAGCAGCTTTTAAATAACTAACTACTTAAGGGTAATATAGTTTCAATAAAATTTACACTACTGTGAACGTTATTCAGTTAGTTATTTATAAATATAGATATATTAATATATTATATTATAATATATTATATATAATATATTATTATATATATATATATCTAGTATAATATTTATTAATATATATATTAATAATATATTATATATATAATATAATATGTATATATTAATATTAATTTATATATATATATATATATATTATAATTATAATTGTTATAAATATTAATATATAATAATATTATATATATATATTTATATATTTTATATATATTAATATTATATATATATATATATAGGCTTAATTTTACATTTCGAGCTCACAACATATATATATATATAATATATAATACCAACTAACCAAAACTGTTCCACGTATACTTATCGATTATTTTCATGGGATTTAACCATACAGTTGATTTGTCATATTTTAAACTATTTAGATTAGTTGTTAAAAATCGAAATAATGTTAAATCTGATCTGAATATAAATTAACAACAAAATCGGAATTGTTATTTATTAAAAAGCTTTATTTGCTCGATCCTTGATAGTTAAGTGAGTTGTTACAGCGCAAAAGTTTAAAATGAATGTAGGTTATGATTTGTTTATGATATATGCCAAATAAAGATTGGTGATATGCTAGGGTATTTTTTCTAAGAAACTATATTCAATCTAATTTTTTTGCAACAAAAGAGATAATGAGAATGTTTAAAAGAATTGTTTAATAGTGAAGGGTATGGTCTAATAAAATAGGAAAATAAAGGTTTTTAAAAAATAATAATAAAATTTATGTCAGGTGCTTATTTTCTGTTAAGACTACACATAATCACAAATAAATAACGCAAAATGGTTTGTTAATGTATTTTAGGTTTAATTATTGCGGTTTTATAAATAGTCATATTTATATTGGCTCTAGGTTTATTATTATAATGTATAGTATAATTTAATGGTTTTAATAGATTTTATAGGCAAAAATCACTACTGGAAACTATTGTTCTATAATCTCTATCACATTATTCTATCTCTCTTAATCTCTCTATCTCTCTCTACTACATTGTGGCTATTACTAGCGAGTGCATTTTTAAACAATTCCTATCTCTGATATAAAAAGTTTCTTCTAGCTGTCCTTGAATAAGTTTTAAAAAGGTCATTCCTTGAGTGGTAACTGTAATAACTGTGTTTATATATGGGCTACATTTTACGGCCGTGCGTAGGCAAATTTACATTATTATGGTTATTTTAGCAGTTTTATCATTGAGAGGAGCGCTACTGCGAATGACGTTAACAGGGAACTAGGAGGAGGGTGAGGGGGTGAGGGGTCGTATATTTACATCCATCATGATGAGAAGCTGCAGGTGTGTCCAGGACGAGAACAAACCGCGTGAGTCAGACCCTCATTATTATGTCTATAAAACAGGGCGGAGGGTTTCCGGGACCCTCCGGCGGGGAGGAGAGCTCTCGTCAAACAACACAATCAGAAGAAGAACGTCATAAACACGAGGAACTGCACGTCTGTGTGTGTGGGCGCGCAACTCACTTAACCTATAAATGAATATACAAATGAATTATTGTTTTATTGTGTATCTCGGTTTGTGTATACTTTCTCGAATACTAGCGAATATATATATATATTATACCACCCCTCCCTCCCCTAAACACTGCTAATATTTATGGAGCTCATGTTCTTTGCCCAATCCTTCGTAACTCTCTCACTCTCCCCTCACAATTTGGCCATTTTCAGTTCTCATTACTTCTATATATATATATATAATCTTACGTAATATATATATATATATATACTATATTATATATATCTATATATAATTCTCTATTTCTCTATATATAATCTACTATAGATGACGAGAGATGAGAGTGAAGAGATTTCACTAAATCATTCTAAATAGTCGAATCACTCGTGAAAATTATCTATCGTTAAGTAAAACTTTTATGCTCAAAAATAATCTAATCTTATTTCACTGCTTAGCTTGTTACCTAACCTATATTTCTAAATGTTGTCTTCGTGGCATCACTCTAATAAGTCCGAAAGTTTGAAAAATATATCCTCCTCTCTATCTTCTTTTTATTCTACACATTAGCTCATTTTGATGAAGTTGCTTGACCTCTATCATATGCTTTAACTTCATTATTTATATATATATATCATGTCTCGTATCCCACTCTCGCTATATCCACTGTATTGATCTCCACAAGTTGACTTCTTTTCGAACTTTTCCCTAGCAGCTTATCTTCTCTCTCTTCGTAGAAGCACTGTCATGTCCTCATAAGACATGAATTAAGTGTGCTCGAGGGACTCTGCTGCTCTATTTTATCTGACAATCCTAGAGTCTCTATACAATATATAAGGCTAATCTCTTTTTCTAAAAAAATGGGAAAATGGAGGAGAATCTTCTGCTCTTAAATTTATTAACAACATTCGTCGTGACCTATCAATTCCAGAATTAACTCCTTACATTCTATTATTTTTCCATAAATTCTAATTGCTTCTTTTTGAATACTCCATTACCTCTTCTGGTAACAATAGTAACTTATATTATATTATTGCGGTCTGTCTGATTATCTTGGTAGGTTTAAACAAATATAGTCAATTGCGTGCCAACTCCATATTTAGTAAGATATTGCGCGTTGTCTTTCCCGCTCAACTTCACATTTTTAAGGCAGGGCTTTTGGGGGGCATTTCCCCATCCTTCTTCGGCCTCCGGTTTTACTTGTGATGATGGGACTACCTCCCCCATCCCCTCCCTTCGGTTTGGCGTCTTGTGAGTTACCTCTCTTCAGGTTCAGGGCTTTGGACAGGGCCTCTTTATTCAGTCTGCGTGGTATCTACTTCTTGCTAAATCTTTGTGTCTGTTTTGAAGGGCGCCGATTGTACGATTATGGTACCTATAAGCTTGTTTCTAGATTCTTTCCATGTTCCTATTCTTATTTTAATTTCCAAATTATATTACTGCAATATCACTTTAGTTTTAACAGTTCATTTGCTCTATTCTTAAGTCCTTCGTAGTTATCTATATGTATCTAACTTCTGTAATGGTCCTACACACTCCACAATCTTTTCCTGAAATGTTGCTATCATATCTCTCTCTCCTTCAAGTATCATGGGTAATCTAGAATAAATTGAATATCCTCTAAATACGTGAGCTACTCTGTGCCGATACCATATAAGAAATTCCCGAAATTAGTGTTTATTTATTACCGAAATCTAACATGTTGCAATATATACCGCGCCTTCATGAGAAACCTGAAGTATATTGGTTTTACACATCTATCATATATTTACTCTATAATATATCATCTATTAATATCATATCATTAATATTATCTATTAATATATTTATCTTATCTATACTACTATCTATCTCTATATCACTTTCATTAATATATATATATTATTATATATATAATTATACGTAAATTTTATTCTATTAAATATATCTTAATCTTAATATCACCATATTATCTATCTAATATATATACATCTCTTAATATATCTATCTAATATATATACTATATTATCTTTAATCTTATATATCTTTTTATACCTCTATCTATTATCTCTCATATATAATAATCTTATATCTGGACACTTTTATTAACAGATTAGTTATTCGTACATCTAATCTCCATTATATTTTAATATAATCTGGGCCTTGTGACCACTTAAACGGTCACTGCCATTCGGAATAAGACAAATACTATTATTATTCAATCTGAATTTGACATCGTGGGTCTCTGTATTCTCCTTTAATTTCCTGTAGCAAATTGTGCGCTTGTATAGTTCATATCTACTTTTAAAGCTGTTTTATTTTCCTGTTAAACGAGGTTTATATTCACCATTTTTGTGAAGAATATTTAACAATTAGAGGTTACTTTATTTGACCAATTTATATATAAACAACATTAAAGTTCACTTACCTCTCCACTCCTGATTCGGGGGTACATAGTGGGGTGAGATCATGGGTAATATGAATTAGTAATGGTGTGGTTAACTTATTATTTTTTATATTTATTTTAATTATCTCGGTCAAATTATTATATATTACATTTATGTCACACTCATTATGTTTGTTTCTTAGAATTTGTCTCCTTATATATATTATTACTCTGCTAATTCTATGCATTACTCCTTAATTAAATTCATTAATTTTATTTGATATTTTTAAATAGCCCCTTAGCCACATTTACTTAACAACTTTTCTGTGTGTGCGCTTATCGATGTCTTGTTCTGCTCCATTTGAGATTACCTATTATTTTGTATGGTAAAAATTTTCGCGTCATTATCTATTATACCAACTTTCATTTGGGTTATAAACTTCTTCATTATTAAATATTCCAACCTCCAAAAAAGTCATCAAGAGCCTTTTGCTCTTTCGCAACCCCCAGTGCTTCCTGGGTGAGCATGCCGCGAGCATCTCGTCGGATCACCGTGTGGTACACCACCGCTACTGGCGGCGGCCAATTGCCATTACATCCGACACCGTCGGTGGGAAGTGATGATAGTCGAGGGGGGGGGGCACCCTTTTGATTATGAGACCACAGTATCAGCACTCTGTGCTGGCCTTTTCCCCGCCAGATAGCGAGCGTATTAAAGACTATATTCAAATTAGTATACGCCTATATAAGGAGAGTCATTTTTTTCGACTCATTAATACTGTCAATTTTATTATTGTCTAAGTCAAATCTTGTGGTCATCCCTCCCTAATGCTCACAGCAGGACTCATATCTCGGCCACTCTGGCTTCACATTCATCCCTCAAATATTCTCTCAGATTCCATATTCCTCTTCGGACTTTTTTTTCATTTCTTCACCTTTTGGTTTGGGCCCCTTAACGTTTAGTTCATAAGAATAAAATATGGATTTTGAGACTTGTACTAACATATTCAACAAAATACGTGTCACATACACCTAGTTCTTTTTCTCGAACGCGGCTAATAAACATAAGGCATATCGGCTATAGCTAATGTGAATTCACTACAGCTAACTTTTATTGACCCAAGTTATAAAACAAGGGTGATAGTTAATGACTATACTAATAAAAATATATCTGTCAGATATTAATATCTCTTTTTAATTATTTTTTAACTTAAATTATTGTATATTATATAATACTAAATATTATACATTTTGAAAATATTCTACAGTATTTTAATATTAACTATTAATGTTCACTCTTATCTATTATTCAACCTCAAATCTATTGTGAAATCATCTAATTCGTTACATATTTTAAATAATATTTATTTTTTCTGATTCCTGGGAGTCAACACTTATAAATAACTTGCTCCTCGAGTCGTACTGAAACATTTACAACCCCTTACAATCGACCAACCCTATAAGCGTAGGCGCATTAGAAATTATATTCACGTTTGTGGGGGTCCTCTCGGAGTACTTAGTTGTAAAGGCACGACGTGGGAGGGTAGAATCTTATTTATCCACTCCTTCATGATCCTACCATCTGGCTCGCAAGTCATACCCTCACTTGATGAAAAATAATTGTATTTTTTAATAGTGTGGGACTGAAAGCCGAATATGAGGAGGACCAGAAGGGAGACCGCCGTCCCCGTTGTCAACTAGAGGCAGAGAGACCTAACAACTGATTATCTATGCGGTCTACTCTAGAGTGTTCGTTAGTTTTAAATCATAAAACGAACTTTAATTATATATATATAATATATATATATAATATATATATATATATTATATAATATTATATATATAATATTATATATATATAAAACGACTTTATATATATATATATATATATATTATATCGTTTGAATTTAGAATTTTTTTTTCAGAAAATATGTACTGATTCTACACTTACAAAAAAATATATGAAAATACCGAATATCGTTGCTTATATATTCGTAACTATACTGCAAGATTTTAGAACTTTTGGTCTATATATATCTGTATTTTGGTAGTAATTTATTTATTATCATGCTATTTTTAATGAACTTATTTATTATTTATATTTTTTTATATTATTTTAAATTAAATATATATAATATATATTTTATTTATTATTTAATAAAAATTTAGAAATTCTATAATTTTGAACCCACTTATATCTTTTTTTTTTATTTATCCTGAATATAGATTTTAAATTTGCAAATTTGGAAATGTAATTATGGTCACGAGTTCCATCAAATTCCGACCAAAACTAGTTTCAAAAAAAAAAAAAGAAAAAAAAAAGAAAACTACAAAACGTTTCTTTTGGATGAACAAAGAGACGTGAAAAAAAATATATCAATATAGTTTTAATATATATATATATATATATATAATAATCATTCTCACTTAATATATAATTATATAATATATAAAATAAGTCAAGAAAATTAATTTTAATTACTTTTCTAGTATACTCTCTTCGATTTGGAAACATTTAAGAACCATATCCAACAAATGCCTCTTAATGAAAAATACCCTACTACTAAATTAATCTTATTACTTTTTTAAAATTACTTTATTGTTATATAATGCGTTTTTCTTATTAGGTAATTAATAAATACCATTGGTTTTTTTATTTAATGTGGTTTAAACCATTAGAGTTTATCTATAAACCAATTCTGGTATTTAAACCAATAATTGGATTTATTAAACTCCAAATTTCTACCCACCCTATATATATATATATACCTTATAAATATATATACTTATATAATTATATCTATATATCTATAATATATAATAATATATATATATTATATATATATTAATATATATATATAATTATTATTATATATATATTATTTAATATATATATTAATATATATATTAATATAATAATAATATATATATATTATATATATATATATATAATATATAAATAATATATCGAAGCCTTAAAAGGGAAACTCTTAAGATTATTAAGTATTTTCCGTCAGTACTAAATATATAAACAATTATATTATTATATATATATATATATATATATATATATACTATATCTGCTGCATAACACTGAATGATCGAACTAAGGAGATAAATAATATTAATAGTAGAATTAGACTTATGTTTAATTTTACTAGTAATAACAAAAATACAGAAAGGGGGAGGGACACAGCATATTCTCTCTAATCAGTAAACATATTAATATTAAAATCAGCAATACTACAGGTATTCCAAACTTTCCGCTGCGATTTGTTGTCAGAGAACTCCTTCCTTTCATGTTAAAGAAAAATATATAGGGTGAAGTAAGCAATCGATAAAATAATCGCAAGCAGCAACTTACACAATTGAAATGATTAAATGGGCCAACAAGTTGTAATAAGTAAAACTGAGTTCTATGTATGGTTATGATAATCTTGCATGAATATTTTTTAAAAATTTTATTATTATATTCATTATTTTATTTATTATTATTTCAATTTTATTTTTATACTAGTTTAAATTAATCTATATGTATAATATTATTTTGAACTTATTGTTTATATTACTTTTAATTTTATGAATATTATTTATTTAATTGATAATTTTGATTGATCTATGATTTGAAAATTGCTCCTAGAAAAGTAGAACTATTGTTGATAATGATGTAAGGACGTAGGTACTGTGGTTTGTGGATGTATTTATGGATCTGCTGGTAATTTTATTTTGCTTCTTTCTGTGTGCATTGTAATTTCTTCTATATAGTTGTACCTTAGTTTTATTTTTTATATGAGTGCTTCTTTAGTTATTATTTTTATTAAAGAGATCAAATTATTTTGGTATTATGAGAAATTAGAATATTGCTCGATGATAGTTAGTTGGATAAAATTATGTCCAAAGTAAAGTCTAAATGTTATTGGTATCAGTAAAAGAAGAGGTTAGAGAATTATTGTCGATAGGTAATGTCAGATTGAGAAAATAAGTATATAAATTTATCAGAATAGGTGAATATACGAATTCATATAACACACTGGATGATATCATATGTGTTTCGCCCGTGGTGTAATATTTATTCGAGATAGGACAAATTTGGGATGAAAATTAACATTCTAATCATTTAACTCTCTGAACAGGTGTGTGACTCTTTAATCACATGTGTACAAAATATGGCTGTTTTTATGGATTTTTCTTTGTAAAAGGGATGTTCTCTGATGGTCGTTGATATTTAAAAGAGAAAGCGAAGCCTTTGTGGACTGCGAACTACCTGGAATTTCGCTATTATGACAATAGAGCAACTGGATCTGATCATGTTAAGTTAGAGATCGTTCTATTTCGATGTGGTAAACGGTGCTCCATATCTCCTATTGTGCGTATTCTCTTCCATCAATAGTGTATTGGGATAGTTCATAAGGTAAGAGTTTGTGTTTGTTTGATTATCTTGTTTGTAATCTGATTGTGTAAATCTTTTCCTGATATAAAGACATTACTACTAAATATACTTTTTTTAGTGCGTTAGATTATGTTGGAAACGAGGGAGATGAAATATAGGACTAGGAATGGCGGGGGATAATATTTTAAAGTTCCATACTTAGTGTGGCCTAGACTTAGGATGGAGCTATGAGAGATATTATTGTTGTTTATCTAGTGCTAGTTAAATGGTGTTGACTCGGGAGTTTCTATATCTTATTCGTGCTCAAGAGCTGCTGATGTGTAATATTGACCTCGACGCAAGAGTAAGTTTTTTTTGTTTGTGGCGCAAAATGCTGAAGCCGACATGCCCACAAGCTGGTAATTATATGAGAAGAAGCTTCCGGGAATGGTGAGGAAGTTTTTTATTTATACAGTAGCAATTGAAATAGTTATAAGTTCTATTGTGTCGTGTAGAATAGATATTTTCATCCAGGTTAGGAAAGACGCTTGTATGTCTAGAATGATATGTGATTACAGAAATAGTATTCGTGTTTAAGGAGTTCATGTGTGGAATTTTTACTCGGGAGGGTATTGATCAACATAACCTTTATTTGTACTACAAATTGGTCTTCTCATGATTTTAGTAATCTCGAGATGACATCTTTTTGTGGTATCGGTGAAAGGATATTTACCTTATAGAATGAAAGTACTCATGCTATTCGGCTCAGCCAAGCTGGTTTGGTAGCTATGTGTAAAAAATAGCGACTTAAGTTGTCTTAGGTATCGAAATAAACATCTCGAGTATTAGTTATAATTCTGCGAGTTAGATTGCGCGTAAGTGAGTTAAGTTATAAAGGCTGAGTCGTTTAGAGGGCGTGAGTAGGGAAAAGGATATGGGTTAATCCTCATGGATAAGAACTTACCCATTTGAGTTTTGATAAATCATCCCTGACAATTTCAAGCCCTATTCATTCAATTGAAGGTAAAGCAATCATCTATGATTGTAGAGTTATTGCTTGCTGATTCGACTGTGATTGAATTGTAATGAGGGGGGAATCTCGGAGCTATGGTGATATATGCTCGATAAGGTATCAACACGGGGTTGTCAGTAGTTAAGTTCAATGTTTTCTAGTAATCAAGTTCAATGTGGTTGACTCACCGTCAATGCCACAAGACTTCCAGAAAGAATGGCTCGAAACAAGCTTAAGGTTAAAAGGGATGCGACGTCAAAACTTAGCAAATTAGTGTGTGGTATAGGGCTAATAGTGACTTGGGGATCTTTTTTTTTGCTACTATATATATTGCAGTTGGTGAGATTTTTCAAGAAAAGAAAATATATGATGTCGAGTTGGGAGATACTACTCGCTCCAAGTTTTAGTAAGGTATCTACCAATGTACACGAAAAGTTATTTTGTTGCTAAAGTTATGACGTAAATCTAAGGAATACTGTGAGTCTGTACATATTGAATCAGGTCCCTGTGGGGATGATCCTTGCATTTGTGAGGAGTTTTAATGGGAGACTCGTGCATTAATTTATGGGCGTATACTTTTTTACGGCATAGAAAATTGTGATGTCAATCGACATTGTACTGTTTTTATGTTGAATGAATGCAGTCGAAATAATTGAGGATATTTTTTGTGACTCATTGTTTGTGAGACTGACTATTACAGCGCCATTCTATCCTACTTGGAGAGAAGCGTTCTTGTGTATTGTTTCTAATATTTTTTGTTTCTAAATCTATTTTTTATTTAGTAAGAGGGAAGTTATAAGGGTGTAATGAACATTCTGCTTTTATGAAAAACTGAAATGTCTGAATCAGAGAAATGACAATAATTTCTAGTTTAGGCAAACAAAAAATTATTGCTTTTTAGATAGCTCCTTATGATGGTTTCACAAGTACAATCAACTTGTGTATCACTATCTTTGCGCGTTAAGAATTCGTCCATTCGTCTCTTACTTAAAGAAAATCTTGCTACAGTTCCATCTTGTATATGAGTAGAATGACTGATATTTGGTCGTACGTGGGCCTTCATTTTTATGCTAGAAAACTATGACTTCGAGTCTAGGTAGAGTTCTTTTCCTTGATGAGTGTTAGATGAACTTAATCTTGAGCTAATGTGAGTCATATAGGTAAATTTTCTTCAGGGTAGCTGCGGGTACTAAGGATATTGAACGTGGGGCGATGGGCGAATTTGAAGATTGGGAATGAAACGGAATGTTTCCTTTTGGAATTAACCGTTTTACATTGCAAGACAAAAGTAAAATATCGTACACATGGTTCTTCTACTCAATTATAATAACCATTAAAAGAATATCAAAATTGCTAATTCTTATGTTGGTGATTTTTTCAATTGTTTTCAAGGGTTATATTTGTCTCAAAAACTGAAAGACGGTTTTATAATTTTCTCACGTTTCGATACAATAACTCTTCGCGAAGGGACGTAATCGACAGATCCCGTTTTGCACAGCCCAAGAGAAATACCCCTGTTTGATGCGCGTGTCTCCAAACGATCGCGTATTGCTGTGTCTCACCTTCTTAAATTGCGTGAATTCAGGTTCGAATATTAGAAAATGTTTTCCGGATATTATTTTTTTTTTATTGTTTTTTTTTATTTTAATTGATTTTTCTTTTTATCTTTTTTTTTTTTTTTTTGTGGGGCTTATTGTTTCTCATCACCCTATCAGGTGTGCTTGATATGCAACTTGTATTTTAGCGATGTTCGTTATAAATATTCACTGCGCATAATGAGTTTCAAAGTACTACAAACAACTGCGAGAGGTCCGAATATAAGTTCTTGTAAAATTCTTACGTGCCGATAAAAAATATCAATTATATTTGGCATAACATATAGACGGGAAAACAGTTGGTATTATCTATCTGATTCTCTGTAATTTATCAAACTGTTTGTAGACTTAGCTTTCAATAGATATGCGATAATAAACCAATTGCGCTAAAAATCTCAAAACATTAAGATGATTAACTCTGTTGCCCTGTCAGAGAGTATATGTAGTCGCTGTCTTGTCCTCTGCCTCCCCACGTAATGTCTGCAGTGTATTGAAATGTGTTAACAGCTACTTCTCATATCCTCTCATAAATAGATAATAATTTATCTTAAAATTATTACTATATTCATATATCTATAATATATATATATATTATCTATACTTTTATATAATATATAATATATTTCTATATATATATATATATATATTCTATATTATTAATCTACTATATTATAATCGGAAACGAACGTATTTTTTTAAAAAACTTGCTAATTTCAAAGGAATTTTTGCGCTTTGAGGTATTTGACGTATGACCATTTTTTAATTAATAGGTTCTTTTCGTTTTCAGC
This sequence comes from Trachelipus rathkii, assembly GCA_015478945.1. Classification (NCBI taxonomy): domain Eukaryota; kingdom Metazoa; phylum Arthropoda; class Malacostraca; order Isopoda; family Trachelipodidae; genus Trachelipus; species Trachelipus rathkii. The sequence goes on along the minus strand of JABUQX010093520.1, from coordinate 9,364 downwards.
AAAAAAATACTAGAAAATCATTAGAAATAATCAAACAGTTTTTTTGGTAGCAGACTGTTATTAATTATCTATTATTATTATTATTATTATTATTTTATTATTATTATTATTATTATTATTAATTGTATTATTATTATTATTATTATTATTATTATTATTATTATTATTATTAATTAATTAATTATTATTATTTTTTTAATTATTAATTATTATTATTATTATTATTGATTATTATTATTATTATATTTTATTATTTTATTATTATATTTATTATTATTATTATTTATTATTATTATTATTATTTTTTTTAGCAAAAGTAAACCTATTTTTAATAATGATGAAAATTTATTATAATTTTTTAGCTTCCACATTACTTGCAATATTTGGATATCATTATCATTATCATTATCATTATCAATTTAATTTTTTTTATCAATCTTTTCTCATTATAATTATCATTATATTATCATTATCATTATCATTATATGTATTTATCATTATTATTATTATTCTTATTATTTTTTATTATTGTTATTATTATTATTATTATTATTATTTTATTTATCATTATTATTTATTATTATTATTACCTTATTAGCATTTCATTTAAAGTCTGAATAAGCGTGTAAAAGAATTACTTCCACTACAAAAAATGTGTGAATTTAATTTATAAATAAAATAAAAAAAGTTGTTAATAAAGAATGCCAAAAGAGCCGTTTTGCATTATTTAAGTATTCTTTATACCACCATTTTAATAAAGATTATGCAAATGAAAAAGGAAAAGTTTTTTTTTTTTTTATAATTAATATAATAAAATAATAATAATAATAATATAATATATATAGGAATAACAATAATTTATAATATAATAATAAACTTATTTTTATTATAATTTTAATTACTTTCACTATTTTGATTATCAAATATTATTCTTGTCAATATTATGACTAGTATAATTATTATTGTTATTGTTATTGGTTTATTGTTATTGTTTATTGTTTATTGTTTATTGTTATTTTACCTTGGATAAAGATTTAATGTTTTGATAAAAAGTATTTATAGCTTTTTTAGTGTTGTTATTAACTATTATTTTATATTAGTATTATTATTATTATTATATTACTTATTTTTATTTTATTATTTTATTATTATTATATATACATCATATTATTAAATTATTATTATTTATTATTTTTTTATTTATTATGTATTATGGGTTGTTCATTATTCATTATTTATTATTTATTATTTTTATTTATTTTTATTATTTATTCTTTTAATTTTATTTATTGTTTATTCTTTATTCTTTATTGTTTATTTTTTTCTTTATTCTTTATTTTCATTTTTATTCATTTTATTTTTTTATTTTATCAATTTTTTCTTCTTTTTTCTTTTTATTTTTTCTTTATTCTTTATTCTTTATTCTTTATTATCTATTCTTTATTCTTATTCTTTCTTTTTATTTTTTCATTTCTTATTTATTCTTTATTCTTTTATTCTTTATTCTTATTAATGTATTATTATTTATTATTATTATTATTAATTATATTATTATTATATTATTATTATTATTAATAATAATTTTTAATATTTATATTATTATTATTATTATTATTTCTATTGTATTAATATTATTATTATTATTATATTTTATTTTATTTATTATTATTATTTATTTTATTAGTATTAAATTATTTATTATTATTATTTATTATTAATTATTTTATTATTATTATTATTATTATTATTATTATTAATTATTATTATTTTATTTTCTTAAAATTATTATTATTATTATTATTATTATTATTATTTTATTAATTATTAGATTATATTATTATTATTATTATTATTATTATTATTTATTATTATTATTATTATTTTATTATTATTATTTATTATTATTATTATTTATTATTTTATTATTATTATTATTAATTTTTTTATTATTATTATTATTATTTATTATTTATTATTATTATTATTTTATTATTTTATTTTATTTTATTATTATATTAATTATTATTATTATTATTATTATTCATTATTATTATTATTATTATTATTATATTATTATTTATTATTATTATTATTATTTTATTAATTATTGTTATTATTATTATTATTTTATTTTATTATTTTTATTATTATTCATTATTATTATTATTATTATTGATTAATTATTATTATTATTATTATTATTATTATTTTTTATTATTTATATATAATTATGTATATTTTTTAGATAATTATATATTATTTAATTACTTTATTATTTATTATTTTATTTAATTAGTTATTTTATTATTATTATTTTTTATTATTATTTTATTTTATTAATTTTTATTATTTATTATTATTATCATTTATTATTATATTTTTATTATTATTTATTATTATTATTTTTATTATTATTTCCACTTTATTCTTTATTATTATTATTTATTATTATTATTATTTTTATTATTAATTATTATTATTATTATTATTATTATTTATTATTTTATTATATATTATTATTATTATTATTTATTATTATTATTATTATTAATTATTATTTCCTTGTTAAATACTTATTCATCATTTATATGGATGCGTACTTCTCTCCTTCTTTAAATTTTTTTTATCAGTTTTCTTTTTATTTTTATTTTTATTTTTATTTTTATTTTTATTTTTATTTTTATTTTTATTTTTTTTTTATTTTTATTTTTATTTTTATTTTTATTTTATTTTATTTTTTATTTTTATTTTTATTTTTATTTTTATTTTTATTTTTAATTTTTTTTATTTTTATTTTTATATTTATTTTTTTTTTTATTTTATTTTTATTTTTTTTTTCATTTTTATTTTTATTTTTATTTTATTTTTATTTTTATTTTATTTTAATTTTTATTTTTATTTTTATTTTTATTTTTATTTTTATTTTTATTTTTATTTTTATTTTTATTTTTAATTTTTATTTTTATTTTTTATTTTAAATTTTTTAATTTCTTATTTTTATTTTCAATGTTTATTTTTATTTTTTTTTTATTTTTAATTTTTTATTATTATATTTTTTTGAAGACTTCTTGCTTATAAGATGATCATTATGGATTCAAAATGTTATTAGTGCATCATCTCAAAGTTATTTATTAAGTTATTATCATAATTATTATTATTTTATTATTATTTTTTATTATATTAATTATTATTTAATTTATTTTCTTATTATTATTATAAATTAATTAATATTATTATTATTCTTTTTAATTATTATTGTTTTTATTATTATTATTCTATTTTATTATTATTATTATTATTATTATTATTTTTATTTTTTAAAATTATTTTGCTACTTAATAAATTTGAGTTTTTTATTGTTGGTTGTTTAAAAGAGTTGAGGTATAATGGAATTTGAATAAATTTCCTGGTTGTCTTGGTCTGTTGTCTGTTGTTGTCCTGTCTTCTCTCTCTCTCTCTCTCTCTCTTCTCGTCTTTCTCTCTCTTCTATAGGTTCTCAGCAATATTAATTTATCTTCCTCTCTCTCTCTTTCTTTTTCTGTCTCTTTCTCTCCTCTTTCTCTTTCTCTCTTTCTCTTTTCTTCTTTTCTTTTTCTTTTTCTTTTTCTTTTTTCTTTCTCTTTTTTTCTCTTTTTTTTCTTTTCTTTCTTTCTTTTTCTTTTAATCCATTTCTCTTCTTTCTTTTTTCTTTTCTCCTTTTCTTATCTCTTTCTCTCTCTCCTTCTTTCTCTCTCTTTCTCTCTTCTCTCTCTTCTCCCTCCTATCAGGTCCTCTCCTCTTCTCTTCTCCTCTGCGTCTCTCTCTCTCTCTGTTCTTCTTCTCTCTCTTTCTCTTTTCTCTTTCTCTTTTCTTTTCTCTGTCTCTCTCTCTCTCTCTCCTATCTCTCTCTCTCCTCTCTCTTCTTTCTCTCTCTCTCTCTCTTCTCTCTCTCCTCTCTCTCTCTCATCCTCTCTCTCTCTCTTCTTCTCTTTCTCTCTCTCTCTCTCTCTCTCTCTCTCTCTCTCGTCTCTCTGTTATAAATGATGATATTTTCTTGCCTATAGTTTTAGATTTTTAATTAAATTCTCTAGCAATTCAGCCTACGATAGCAACTATGAACTTGTTTTTTTATTATCTTGGTGTGATTTTTCTGTTTTGTTATTCTAATTATTTTATATTATAATATTTTTTGGGGTAATTGTAAAGTTTAGGTCGGTCACCTGGCTTTAGTTATTATTCACATTATCACATTATGGTAGTAATTGAGACTAGGGTAGTTAAAAAAAATCGATATTTTTGTAAAGTAATGTTAAAAAAATCGATATCTTTTGTAAAAGTAGTTAAAAAACGATATTTTTGTAAAAAGTAGTAAAAAAATCGATATT
>JABUQX010093519.1:2500-32395 GCA_015478945.1 Trachelipus rathkii | reverse complement strand
CCATAAAGCATAACGCTTTAAAAAAAAAATGAACAAACAATGACTACAGGCACAAAAAAACGAAAGCGACGTTCGTTTAGAAAACGTAATATTTGGAATTTCTACTTTTCCAAAAAAAAATGCCTGTAAATGATCGAATTCATTCTATGTTTTTTTAAGTGGAGTGGAATTCTGACCGCAGTTCAGAGACATGTATTGACCCTACATTAAAGCCGGTACCAATTTGGCCTCAGCAGCTCCTATTTTTAGTCCCTTAACTTACGGTGGTTTTTTGTTTGATTTATGTTAAGTACATTCTCGTATTGCCAAATTTTTTGTTTTTTAAATATCGTTTGTGAAATATTCGTTTTTGCTTAGATACTTTATTTTTACAAATTTTTAAACAATGTTATTAGTCTTTTTTTTTTGACAGATATCACTCTACATTAATTTATTCAAAATCACAATTTTTTTTTCAAAGGAAATTCAAACGTGACAACATAATGGGTCCATTACCCCATAAAAAGCAGATAGATGATTGATGTTGGGACAAGATAGTCTCAATATTGTCGAATTCAAACCTACTTTTTGGGTTGAAAATAAAAATGCGATATTTTTTTCTTCTTATGCGATCAACATCAAATTTTCAGACTTATTATGGGAAGTGCACCATTTTCTATAGATTATTATTTTGGTATATAGAGTTTATTCTTGAAATAAATTAAAAAAAAAAAACATTTTTTCAACTTTTCTTTCAAGCATATCTTTTGAGTATACAAAATAAATTATCTAAGTAAACGACAGTTAACCTATCTGACTAATATGCCCTAAATTTATGTTGTCATAGTTAAAGAATACTCATTCTCTTTATCGTTTAACATTTCTTATTGATAAAGTGAAATATTGATATATAATGTTTTGCACTATAGATATATATATATATAAGATAATATATATATAATCATATATATAATATATATAATATATAAATATAATACTATATATATATATATATATTAATATATATATATATACTAATATATATTATAATATATCTGATGTTTTGAACAATCAAAAAAAATCATGTATATATATATTTTAAAAAAATTCTTCTTGACCTCTTCGCCAGCAAATACACTGATAACTCCTGTTATTAATAACTATAATGAACTCTATTTAACCACAAGTCTTAAATCTTTATCTCTCTTTAGAATTTAGAAAATATGCACTTGAAAGCAATAAATTGTCTAAAATCCTTAATAATCCAATGCGACTGTAAGATTAAATATGCTTAAAAAAATTCCTTAATATAAATAGATATATAATATATATATATATATTATATATAAAAATATATATAAATATATATAGTAATATATGTATACCATATATAAAATATATATAATATATATATAATATAATATATTATTATATATAATATTATAATATATATATATACAAAAGAAACTGCTCAAAATAGACAAATTAGGCTCAATGTGTCATAATTGGAGCATGCATTCGTCTAAATAATTCAAATGTCAAAGAGAAAAATAATTCTCAATGATATTTTTGTAGTAGTATAATTTCTGATTGAACAACTCATGATGTTTTGTAGCTCAATTGACACCGGTTCTAGGACCATTAACGTTCACTTATATTATTTTACTTAATGAAGATAAATTATAATATTATAATATCTATATAAATATATATTAACATATATTATATATATATTAATATATAATATATATCATATATATATATTTATATAATATAATAATATATTTTAAAAACATACCTATTAACCCATTGTCCCCTAACAAAGCATTTGTTAGGCTTAAATCACAGAAGCAAAAAAATAACTTTAATGTAAAGCGAAGTTGAAAAATAAATATTGATAAGATATAATATAAAATTTTTAACATTTTTTTTCTCATAATTATTTAAAAAGGAAACCTTTTATAGACATTTTCTTTTAAGTTTATTTCAACTTGACACTGCTGCAGTCGAGAAGTAAATTTGTGTTTATCTTTTGTAACACTGACTATACACTCATTACAAGAGTTCGTTTAAAATTAATTTTAATTTAAAAATTATCATTGAATTTACACAAGTTTTTAAGGAATAATATCTGGTCAAACCTCTTCATTTCCCGAAATAATAATTCATGATTGGCCAATGAGTGAAATAAGTGTTTGTATAAAAATATATATATATATTTATATAATATTATATATATAATATATATATATATTATATATATATATTATATATTAATATATATATAAATATAAATAATATTATATATATATATATATATATCAATATAATAATATTTAAATATTATTATATAATATATATATATATAATATATTATAATATATATATTAATATATTATATATATATTAAATATATATTATTAATATATAATATTTATAATAATTATATATAAAATATTAATATTATATATAGAATGGAACCATCAACATCGTCCTTTCCTCCGTCGCCTGTGAGAGGAGACCCTAGAAGTTGAAACTCGTTCCCTCCATATATATATATATATATATATAATCAGTATATATATATATATATACTATATATATATAATATAATTATATATATATATAATATATATACTATATATATTATATATATATATATATATTATATATATATATATATATATAATAATTATATATATATATATATATATATATAATTTAATATTATATATATATATATATATATATATATATATATATATATAATACTATATATATATATATATATTATATATTATATTATATATATATATATATTTCTCTGTTTATAATCTTGTAATTATAAACCTATATAATGAAACTCATCTATATATTTAACTACAAGTTCTTGTGAATCTTTTCTTATTACTCTCATTTAGATAATATAATCAAAGAAATATCCCTCTGTACTATAGAGGTGCTCATTAAAAGGGATTAAATTCCTTGATAATTTATGATACATAGAAAGGATAAACCACAATCCATATTTCAATCACTCATTGGCCTAATCAGAATATTATTTCGCAAATTAATTTAGTTTGACCAGATATTATTCCTTAAAAACCTTGTGTAAATGCTATTGATAATTTTTTAAATTAAATTTTAATCTTAACGAAACCTGAATTTAAATTAATAAAATAACCTGTAAATTTAAGAAACAAACTATAAATGTAAATCGCGTTGAAAAAGGTCTGCAGTGTTTAAAATAGTTTTTCTATAAATTTTATTGTTATTTTTTTTTGTTTTTTTTGAATAATAAAGCACTACGTTAATATTGAGAAAAAGAAAAAAATAAGATTAAAAAATTTTTAAATTTGATGGAATTTATAATCAAAAATTTTATTATTTCAACTTCGTTATTTAACATTACTGTTAATTAATGGATGCTGTGATTTAAGCCTAACAAATGCTTTGTTAGGTTCGAAACAATGGTGTTTAATACTCACAAGGGCCGATATTTAAATATATATTATATATTATATATTATATAATTAATAATTAATATATATTATATTATATAATAATAATATATATATAATATTAATATAAATATTATATTTATATATATATAATATAATAGTTATATATTATAATATTAATATATATTATATAATATTATAATATATCTCTGAGCTTAAAATATTTTACGATTCATTAAAGAAGTGTTCACGACTGTAGATTTCTATAAAGAGCTAACAAGTGTTAGTAAGGTTCCCAGAATCACTCGGTTAGTCAATAAATGGGTCATACTAAAACTATTCAAATAGAGAATTTGTTTTCATCTCAGTGGATTGACATATATAACTACTCACACAATATAATTTACTCAATGTGTGAAGTAATATAATTTTCTACTTTTTAAATAAGATTTGTTCCTTGATTTGATTTTAGACGACTTTGCTATGAGCTCATTTATTTTCACGTGAAGTTTATTTGAGGACCTCCATAAATTTATTCTTAAAAAAAAGTGTGATATTGTGTAAACACTTTGTAATCTATATATATATATTATATTAACAATATCAATTAATATTATTACAAAAATATAAAATATATCGATGATGTTTCTTTTAAAAAAAAAATAAATTAAAGAATACAGGTACAAAAATTACACATATTCCTAGTTATATTATATTAAATAATAAATATGATGAATATAGCTTTGTCATCAATGAATACTTACCAATTTTACTTATAAATAATACTTTTGCTTTATAATTCTCAAATATTTTAGTATACTGTATAGTTTAGAAATATATATAATATTACTATATAACTAAATATATTAAATAATAAGGGTCACTATCATCAATTTTAAGTTGGTGACTATTTATAATATATTATACTATTTATTAATTATTTACTATATATATATATATATAGTACATATTATATATATATATATATATATATATATATATATATATATATATATATATATATATATAATAGATTTTCGACTCAGTTGATCATTCGAATACTCTCTTTGCACAGTGCTTCGGCGACAGCGCTAACAACCCAGCCCATCAATTATTGTTTGAGCAACTCCTGGATCAGCGATGAAAGCTTATGAACCTAGAAACACAATATTTTGGAGAGTTCTGAAAGAAAGAATTTCGAGTCTAGCTTAACAAGCTGAGTGATAATTAACGATGTATTGCCGATAGATTGCTACGATTTAGAGATATTTTAAAAGAAATTGCCGAAGCCTTTGCAGGAGAGTTTGAGATGAATCAAGATATTGAACCTTTTTCAAACACTTCAAATATTTCTAAATCTGTACTCACGAGCAAATTGGTAATAAGTTTAATTCTGATTTTTATTTTATGCTCCTTCATTTTTCCACTATTCCACATTTCAGTTTCTGTCATTAATGAAAGCAACTAATCTTGAAAATGCGATACTTGTTTTGAGAAAATTTCCTCGCAAATATCGCAAAATTTTTTAAAGCATTTTGGAAGTTGCAATAGAACTTCTGCTTCTGTTAATGGAGAAATGAGAATGTCGCATGTCAGGTGCAATGTAAAATGTAAAGACTTAAAAGCAACTGCAATTGATATTTTTGATGATTTTTCAAATCAACTTGAAAGCAAGTTAGTGAGCCATAGATCCGTACCTGCCAATTTTAAAACAGTTATTTAATACCGATATTTATTAAAAAATTATTATTTTTTTTAAAATAAACATTCAAGAATTATATATATATATAAAACAAAATACAAAAAAAAAAAAAAAAAAGAATAAAAAAAGAAAAAAGAGAAAAAAAAAAAAAAAAAATAAAAAAATTACAAAAAAAATAAAAAAAATAAACAAAAAACAAAACCAAAAAAAAAACAAAACAAAAAACAACAAAAGCAAAGCCAATCAGTTCCAAGAAGTGCACAGAACAACGAGGGCATCACCCACAAATTACACCAGAAAGACCTATCTTGTCTAAATTAGTGTAACACGATAAAGTTTAATATTACAAATATTAAAATTCGTGTATTATTATTATTATATAAGGGAGATCATCACAGTGACTTTTAACCTTTCATTTTTGTTATTTAATAAAGGCCATTATAATAAAGCAATTATTTTAATAAAACACCTTGTTTTTGAAACACAACGAGTAAACGTTAATCACTTAGGAACTCGGAGCCTGCAATTATGAAATGTACATGTGTGACTTTCAGATTCAGTTTCTTTAAATTACAGAACATAATTTGTTTATTATTCTATCGTCTATTTTGTTATATTTCTTTATACTTTATTTATACTCCAATAGACTGACTATCGCAAAATAAGTAGAAAATGTAATTTATTTATTTAAAGGTGTGAAAGTATTTTAGTTAAATTGTCAAGCATTTCTATTAGACACTGAACTCCAATTTACAGCAAATAGCTCTAGAACTGGAATAGATTTGTTATTATTTTTTGTTTTGAAAATTAATTTCGTTTTAGAAATTTAAAATGTAAAATTTAACTGAATTTTGTAAGAATAAGACACTACCATAAATGTCCTGTAATTAGCATCAGTAAATTGCATGTATAATTTATATGAAGAAAGCATTTTATCCCCAATAATCTCTTTTTAGTTCTTTTTTACTTTTATTATACTGTGAGCAAATTTTTTTAATTCTTTTAGTTTAAATTACTGTCTAAATTTTTTGTGTCCCATGATATATCTTTGTTATTTTGTAGATTTTATGTAAAAATAATTTAGCCCTGTTTTTTCCAGGAAGCCAATATTTAGTGGGTTCAAAATAACCATTAATATAGTAGATAGAATAAGATTCTCAAATGTGTTTGTTTGGGCATCCATTTCATTTATTTTGTAATATACGGATCTTATGAGTGTCCCCATCATCCCATAGCTTTGTATCTAAATTTGTCATGATATTTAAGAACAGGATTGGCACGGAAAAAATCAATTGATTTTTTCAATGATTTTTTCACTTGATTTTTTTTGCTCCAAAAAAATCATGATTGTTTGCTTTGTTTGATTTTTTTGCTTTTTTATTATATATATTTTATTTTTTTTTTGATTTTAAGTGATTTTAATTTCAATAGAAATAAAAAATTAGAATTATAATATATAGTAAGGTACTCGTTTTCAAATTTCTCACTTAAATGTCAAACAAAAGATCATTGTTTCAAACATGTTTTCTCTCTATTTGATGTATATATTTCATTAATTACAAATAACACTCTTAGTGTTTCTGTTTATTGTGTCATTAGACTATACACTATTTTTTAAGATCATTGACCCTCATTCGTATAGGTGCTAGGGTATTAAAAATAATGCTAATCGAACTTAAAAAAAAAGTTTGTTTACAAATTATATTTTCCGTTGACGTCACGTTCTCAAAAAATCAAAAATCAAAAAAATCAAAAATTTGATTTTTTTCTCAAAAAATCCAAAAAACAAATTTTTTTTTTCCCCCCCCAAAAAAAACCCCCTGGGGGGGGCTTTTTTTTTTCTTCTACATTTATGTTATCTAATTCACTATAATTTAATTTTTTAAACTCGAGTGAATTACTCATGAAATTGTTGCAACTTATGAACCATAGTTGGTTTAAAGTATTAGCTTGACATTATCGAAAGCTAGATGATGTAACTTTCAAACTCAGATGTATAACCTATTATCCATATAGGAAAGGTTATACAAAGATTTTCTAAGTTCACATTCAAACTCATCATATATATCAACATGCAATATTAAGGATATTGAATGATGACAAGAAATAAGGGCTACATCTAATACCAAAGGGGAGTCACATTAATTTAAAAGAAACAACACTAAAAATCTTTTCTCTTTATATTTTTAAACACAAAAAATGGAATTTTTCTGTATCTCCAGGCAATTTATCTTGGTGAAAAGCTCTCTCCAATCAAAACCAAAAGGTATTATTAAATCTAAAGTAGTGTTATGTGATATTACAATCTAATTATTTAAATTAGGTCCTGGCAAGCTAACCTTATTATGTGATAAGTTAGTTGGTTGGGTTTTTATCACATAGGTTCGACAAATTATATCAATCTGCATTTTTTTTCGTTTCTACTTGATCTCTAAATACTGCATTATGAGCTAAAAATGAAACATTATTATTTTTCACTGTATTTATTTCAACAGGATGAATGATACCTTGGTTATGTTTGTCAAATATGACATTATTATACGCTTCTAATTTTAGAGGCTCTTTTTATATTTTTAAGTATTGCTAATTCAATACAGAATTTAGCCAAATAAATATTATTTGCAAAAATTTTATTTAATTTATATTCATAACAAGGCATAAATCAATCGAGACCTGTATTCCATATTCAGTGTATTATGTAATGTCAAATATTTTTTAAGTTCCATATCTAGCTCTGAGAATTTTTAGGACAGTTCAAAATTAATCGTAATTTAATAAATCTTTTAAATTTTTTATACTAAATCGTCATCCATTTCTAAGCTAGTATTATTATTTGATTAAGAGATGAAATTGAGTAATCCATTTTTAGTCATTCAATCTTATTCTCAATTTGACATTTTTTCTGAGTAAGTCGGCCTGCTCTATAAATTTCTTTACATACTTCCAAATATTTTTGGCAAATTTTTATTAATTTAATTTAAAATCCCCAGCTAATAAGATTCCTAAAGAAGTGTATTATAACAGTGAACTGTTTTTTGTTAACCCAAATGAACATGCATTTATTGGTAGTATGTGGGGCTCCATTCACACCTAATAGTATATGGATTTTCCCTATTATTTTTTTATTTCTTAGGATGCTTTTCAGCTAAAGGTATTTTTTTGTTCATCAATGCTTTTACAATTTGAGGGGAAGGTTATATTCACATCTGGTATTGAAGGGACCACAGCTGCTACAATACTGTTTATTTTATTATTTATTTTATTCAATTTTATAATAGAAGTTATATAATATTTGCATCATTTATATTAATGTTTTAATTTAAGCATTATTCAGATTGGAAACCTTATATTTAATTCATTTTGTGCTACTGTCTGCGATACTTAAAATTTATTTCCGACCAGAATCATAATAATCCCGCAAATTCTTGGTGGGTTATGTTTTTATTTATAACAAGTTTGTGGGTGAAAGGTAGGAAGAGTTATGTTTTTGACTACTTGTTACATTAAGGAACTTATATAAAACATTTGTACTATGTTCTGAAGCAAGGATTTTCTCAGGAGTAAATTTAGTTTTCAACAACATTGAGTTGATGTTCTGCTTGTGATTATTTTCTATTTTTTTTTGTTTTTTACTTTTGTGTATTGATTAGGTCTATTTCCGTATGGAACCAGCAACCATTAAGATGGCATCAATAGATCTTTGACTTTATTAGGAAATTGGAATGAAGGTTACAAGTATATGATTTAAGTACCCACATTTAATACAACCTTCCAATTCCTTTATTTTTTGTAAATTTGATTCAGACGTTTTGAATTTTTTACAGTGAAATAATTTATGTTCCATGCAATCTGAAGTTTTAAGTGCCGACAAATATTGCAACGTGCTTTTTTTGTTGTGTCATTATTAGTGTTTTGTTTCACATCAATATTAGTAGCTAAGCTACTTCTTTTTCTTCAACTTCTTGATTAATTTTCCCAATTAGTGTATGTATTTGCATTTGTTTTGTATTTACTAAAAAAAAAACTCCACTCTTCCGTTCTCCATCAATGAACTTCAAATACATTATTTAAAATTTCATCTAAATTTGGATATATATGTATTATTTGTATTATTAATATTCTGGGTTATATATTGTTCTGGTAACTCATTCCATAAAAAGATATTAGATAAATACTTCCCTAATTATATTTAAGATATCAATTTGTCTCTCTTTTAATCTAGCATCAGTGATATAAGTATAAAAATATTAGTTAATTTTAATTTTAAAAAATTTTTTCAATAACTGAAAATTGTTGTAAAGACTTGTTGCTGAGGCAAATTTAAGCAAATTTTTTGCCATTATCATAATCCATATCTGCCATTAGGGGCTTTTTTGTCATTAAAATTTTAGCTGGTAGGACCTTTAGTTGCTTCAATTAGATGAATTCTTGCTAGCAAATTTTGTATTTCTCCCCTACTCCATTATTTCCTTCAAAATTTTTTATGAAACCTATTCAAAGTCTTCAGGTTTTTTCCGATCAAATTCAGGAGCTGAAAGTTCGGGTTTTTAGCCAGAGAACCAGTTTTCAATATGAGAATTATTTGAGGAAATAATTTTGCATAGGGCTTATTTTTATTTTTTCAAGCTCACTTCATGAGAGATGAAATGCCAAAGGCATAATACTCATTTTTTTCACATTTTATCTGCGCTTTCAAATGGGATAAATTCTTCACAGTCAGCGTACATTTTATTATTCATTGTCCAACTCTGTTTAATTCATCTAGTTTGTTTAAGTGTCTGATTTCTTACTCAGAACCTTCCGACTCGACTTTCGTTCTATGTGTTTTTACTATACCAGATTTAACTATATTGAACTAGTTAGAGACTTTATGAATTAGTCTTATTATAGTTCATAAATGACGTTATCCTCTTCGCATCAACGTTGTTTTTACGTATTGAAGTCAAACTTGTTGAAATAAAATGAGGTATGGGGTTTGTCGCATCACTCATTATTTCTTCAACATTTATTAATCTAGGTTATTGTTGGGTCCACTATATCATATTAAAAATAACCTACTCTTTGTTATATTTAGGAAATTACTTATACTTTCTAAATAAATCACAATACAGTATACATATGATTTTTATATCGCATAATCTTTAGTACTCTCAAGATTACGTAATTAGTATTGCTTTAAATATAGATTTTATTCTTATTATATTACATGATATAAAATAATAATAATGATGTGATGATGATGATAATTTACTAGCTATAGTATATATATAATATATATATATAAATATAATATAATATAATATATTTATATTACATTATACTATGCCTTTGAGAGGCTGTAATATATATATTATATAAATACTATATATACTAAATACTCTTATATAACTTATGTCATACACATAAAATATATTATATAAGCCAACGATATAGATGAGAATCACACGTACCACAAACTTTCTTATAACATTTATAAATAAACCAATAAATTTCAAGTCTCGATAAGCCATATGGTGGCATTCAAACTCACTATATTTATTTTTAATAAATGTACTGAATTATACAACATCAGACAGCACTCAACATACTGTTTTTGTCGCTATATCTTTCTATACCGGCTCTTTAACCTATTTTTTACACAGGACCTCATTCTTTATCTTAAATATATTATAAGCTTTTAAAATACAGTTTTATATGGCCTATATCATTTTTTCCTCACGCACCTTCACTCACGCACCGCACACGCCGCCACCTCCGCACCTTATTGGATCGCCTGACGCGACCCTCCTGTCGGATCTGCGGTATAAACCACGAAACTCATTTATATCAATATATTTATATGATGGCAAAAATTCTGAGAAGTGGGGAATCAAAAGAACTTTTAGTTTTTTCAATATTCTACATATAAAAAAAATTAAATCTGTATACTTTTACATTGAACTTCAAGGGAGACTTAATGCGATTATTTTTAACTCTCCTTATTGCATTTAGGGAAAATATGTTGTATATAAGAGTAGGAGATAGATCTAGCATAATCTTATCATCTGCATAAACTATGGTGTGGTTTGAATTATCACACAATTCTTTTGTGTTCCGTTAAAACATACCCATCAATTTGATTTCAATCATTATTAATTATAGAAAAAACTCTCCTAGACGCTAATCGCTCATAATTGAAAGGAGCTCATTCAGGCAAATTTTTTATAGGCTGTTCTATTGTTTATTAGTTAGTTTTTGCTTTACTTTATAATTCAGTGTTAATGTATCATAATTATTTAAATCTATTTAATCTCTAAAAAATGAAGTTCTATTATGTTATTATTATTAATCACCCTCCTCAGCCTTTACAGTTCACACCTCATAATATCAGTCTCTATCTCCAGACATGCGAGTGAAAATATTACATTCTCTATTATTTTCTCTGATATCCATTCTCGTATCCGAATAAATATTGGATGTGTGATAAGTTAGCTAGCGTTTCGAGTTTAAATAGATTCTTATAATAGTTTCAGATCCCTCCTCTCTCGCCCATCTCGTATTTTCTCTAGTGTTAGACAATGGATTGCGTGCAAACCAAAATCATAGTACTCACTCGCAATATCACAGTATGAAATGGAGACCCCTGATCTGTAAAGTCTTTTGTTTCGTCACCTTTGCTCTGGGCATGAGAGCGATCCACGTCGTAAGAAAAGACCTAACGTGTTGCTACTTTTGTACAAGTGAGAGTATCTTCTCAGAACAAAATTAAGATAAAAATACAGGCCCTGATCTTCTTGCTGACTGTTGTTTCGGTATAATTAAAATAGAATATTGGCCTCTTTCTTGATCAGAACAATGGTGTATATTCATATAATATAGGTTAGTAAGGTTCTAGGCCAAATATTGTATAGTATGGTACATATTATTCATAATAAAAAAATATAAATAATACTATTATATATATTAGTTATTTTGTTTGTTATATAATTATTATTTATTTTTAATCACTTTAAAAGCAAAGTATCATTGTAGTATCTTTTAATTATTTGTATAATCTTATGAAAATTCTCAAGGCAGAGCAAAGAACACAGTCTTTGCCTTCAGAATATATAATGTTTATAATAAAGGGTATTGGCACTTTCATGCTCAACTTCTACTTATAAATTTATTCCTCGTTAATTATTGCTTGTGCATATGAATATTAGCAAATACTATAAGCTTGAATCATACGTCACCTTTCAGCTATTGAGGTTTTCATTTGTATGTAACTTAATAGAATAGAACATATTGAATTTGATCAATAATAATAAACTTATTTTATTTTATTAATTATAAAAGTACATTCTTAAATTTATAACCAATTTCATATATTTAATATCATTTAATTTAATAGTTATTTTAATCAAATTGTAATTATATAAATAAAACAAAATTTCATTCATTAATATTATGTTTTTTTTATTATAATGAGAAAAAGCGTCTAAATATATCTAAAAATCCTCAAACATGTCTCCTCTTTTGCATGAATGACAAAATGATGTAACAATAAAAAATAATATATTAATAAGTTTCTTTTGTACAGACATATAATTATATTATTAATAGTATTATATATTCTACTTAATTATAAATTATAATATATATATTATCAGCTTATTAAAATAAAAATAAAAATTTATAGTGGCTTGTGCTTTGACTTTTTATTATGCCCATCCTAGTTCACTCGTCTAGATAAGATTTGTTAAGTTATATATTATAATAAGATTTTTCTTGTGTTAATATATTAATATAACCTAAACTCAAAAATTTTATCATACCAATAAACAAGAGGCACAGAAAAATAAGAGATCTGTGAACCTAGTGTCAATGATAGGAAATCTAAAGAAAAAGAATTAGTTATGGTGCATTTTTACACATATTAGTCGGTGGCTGTAATAAATTTTGCTTTTTGCACTTGAGAGACGCAAGACACCGTCTTTGTGGTGCTAATTTCACTATTCTTCATTGACAGTTACTTTTTTTTTAAAGTTCATATTCTGTGATTTTTCTAAAAATTGGGGGTGACACATAACAATTGATCTTATTTTACCTTTGTTATTTTTTATATTAATTTTATCATTTAAAAAAATAAAAAGTTATTAAAACAAAATATTTTGTAAAGTGGTGTCGATGTTTAAGGCTATACCAGGCCCTTATAAATAAAATAACAATTCAACAACAGAAGATATACCAAGGTAAATAAAATGGAAAAAATAACATGGTTAGCTGGAAGGTTAGGGTCGGCTCCAGGGCAGGGTGACTGGGCAATTCGACTTGAGGCCTGATATCGCATGACTCGCGCAATATATATAATTGTGCAGATTTTAATACTTTATATACTTGTGTAAGTTTTCTACGAAAACACCCAGGACCCCGCAAAGCCTAGAGCTGCCATTGCCGCCCAGGGCCGCAAGTCAGAGACGCCAGCTGCTGGGAGTAATATACCATGTGATACACCCTTGATGAGAAATACTAGTAAATTCTTCCAGGATAATAACATTGCATATTTATGCAACATAGGGCCTATATAGACCATTACTTCTGGCTGCATAACTTGTGGAAGATATTTTCGGAGATATGATATTGGAGTATACTAAAGGTACCTGAATCCTAGGCCCTGGCAGGAAACGAACTAAATGTCGGCACCTGCCGAAGGTTATGATTGTAACAGGGCCACCAATACTATTACCTCTGGTTTATTCATGTTTCTGGATATATCCGGCAAGAGCACAACAGAGAAATTACTGAAATCAAGGCTTGTTATTAATGACTCTTCCTGCTGGAGCCAGACAGAAATTAGACAGAGCCTTCGGCCAGTGCAGAAGCTCGGGGTTTTATGAAAGGCGTCATCATGCCACACCCATGTTTAGGAGTTGGTGGAGAGGGAAAAAAAAAGCTCGTTTTTTTCTGAAACGATTTTTTTCATGAAAAAAAGCCTGAAAAAAACAAGTAAAAATTTGTTCTTTTTATTTTTATATAAGTTGTGGAATTTACATGTTTGAGCAATTATATTATAAGTTTTAGCAAATATGGTTCAATTTTGGGAATATTTTGGTTTCCAATTTACTACAAGGTGGAAGCCCCTGAGTTATTGTTCCAAAATTTTTATGGGTTTTTCCATATTTTTATATATATTTGAATTTTGATATTCATAATATTTTTGTTTGTGGCTTCATTATGTTTATGGGATCTGTTTCAGCTTAAAACACCATTTTTATCATAAATATTTCATCAGCTTTTATAAATTCCTTCAACATGCAGCCTGATTCTTGTGATTTTAACTTTTTAGGAAATAAAAAGTAAATTTAAATTAAATTAATTAAAATGGGGGCTCACGCTGATGAGCCGTGATAATGAGCTTGACATTAGTCCAGCACAGTAGTCAGTATCTCAGATGACTGTGGGTCTGCAGGAGTGGGAATAGTGATCTAGAAATCAAAGTTAGGTATGCCAAAGTCAAATATTTAATTTAGCCATTCACTCATCCTCTTTCATTCACATTCTTTTGGCATAATTTGTAATTCCCAATATTTTTATTTTCATTTCACTCGCTTAATCACTTTTGCGTTGGACATATCAGACAAAAGCAAAGTGTGAGCAATCTAGAGTTACATTTAAAAGTACATTTTAATTATTGATAATGATAAAATGTAAAATACATAAGTAAATTTTATTGTATCATTACGGAAATTACACTCACAACTATCATACAATGGGACGCTGATAATCTAAGAGTCAAGATTCCTCAAATTTTGAACAATTACTATGCGTAAACGAACGATTGATAAATATAGATGGAAAGGGTTAAGTGTTTCTAATCTTGATCGTATTTTCATAAATCATAATGAAATATGTTTAATTTCAGGTATCCTCATATTTGAAAAACGGAAAAATACCTTCAAATTGAAATATTATATTATGCCTCCTTATATTTTTAAATACCATTTAATGAAAAAAACGAAAAATTGACAATGCTGCGCGTAGAGAGATGGGCACTAAATTTTATAAAGTGATACATAACGCTAGCCCTGCAGGTTTTTTCTTTTGTAAAATAGACTCATTTTTGACAACGCACTCTCTGAGAAGCTCTTCTCCATTGAGTCGATGGAATAAATTCAATAACCTTATTGTGATCACATACCTTCATTTTCTGGATATACTACTTAGTGAAGAAATTTACAGAATTATCTTTGGCTCTGTTTGACACTGATGAAACGTGTTTACACTTTTGCTGGGGCTCTACAGAAGAGTCCTAGCCCATGAGCCTTCTAGTCTCAAAATGGAAGCTAATTGGTGTCCTAGGCTACCTATTTCTTTACATTTAGGGCCTTATTGCTGGCCTATTGTGTGAATAGTTGCAAAATGTTCTACTACTGGTGCAAATAATCTAGCCTACATGATTTGTAAAATTTTATATTCAATAACTATTATTTTAGAATATAATTAATCAATTTGACTACATACTTTGTATGGTCATGGCGGACAAAGTATGCATGAATTGGTATCCATGCTTGTTTGTAGGTTGTGGGAAAAATGTTAAGGGGGGTTAAGTCTGGGACATAATTCCAAAGAGTGGGTTGGTGGATATAAAATTTTATTGTTTTTATGATATTTACTTTTACTTGATTGGTATCTGGATGTTAGGTCATTGTTCATAATTGCCATAGTTGTGTGTGGTTTGAAGTGTTAGGAAAAATTGGATATGTTTGTGTTGAGAGTGACTAGGGCTATGTATTATGAGACTTTGTCTGTCTTAGGATTTTGATAATTGGGAATTCACGAAAGGTAAATGTTTTGCGTGTGAGGTTGATTTTGTATGAAGTGCTATGGTATATTGAATTTCACATTAAGGTGCTGGAGAGTTCTTCATGTTTTAATTGGAGTACTATTGAATTGAATTAGGGATTAGGGATGTGAATTTCAGTATGCGAGGTCGCCACATGAGTTGCAGAGACCATTCTGGAGAAAATTGATTGTGGGTTTGTAGATGCTGCACTTTAATTACTGATGCTTGTCTTTTGGTGTTAAATTTGGGGCAGATATGAGCTCTGGGATCTGGATTTAATTCTATTTTGAAAGCTAATAGGAGGATTTTGGGTGCATATACTGGGCTTACACACTCCCAAGGGCAACAAAATGGAGAATATAGAGGTAAAATTCTGATGGACAATTTTCGAGCCCAGTAATGATGGCAGGTGATGACCCAAGGATTGCCCTCCACACCAGGAGGGTGGGAAGAGGGCACCTTTTTGAAGTACTTCTTCACCTCTCCAATCCTTCTTCGGATAGTGTGTGTTTTTCAAGAAGTAGTTACTTGTAGTCGAACAATGCACATGTGGGTTGCATCTCATATATATATAATATATTGATATTATATTTATATATATATATATATATATATATATATATATATATATATATATATTATATATATAATATACCGTATATATATATATATACCGTTATAGTATATATATATACCGTTTATATATATATATATAATATTTATATATATATATATATATATAATATATATATATATATTATATATATTATATATATTATATAATATATATATATATATATATCATATATATATATATATATATTATATCACGAAATTTATTTTGTTTTAAAGAAGGCTTAACAGATTTTCAATCTGAAGAGCAATTTTCAAGAATGAGAAAGGCAATTTAGCTCTTAAGTGTAGTAGAGTTGATTGTTTAGAGGCAGAAACATATGTAATGCCTTTGTCTTATAGATGAACACTCTTAGGTTTGAAGTAGGCTGTATGTGTTAAAGATTATCAAAGCATGGTCATCCTCTGAGACAAGAGCGTTCTGGATTATTATATTTATAATTATTATTTACTCTGTATTTATGCACTTCCCTTTATTGGTAAATTAAAGAATTTGTAATTTGTTGAAATGGATTAATACCCACTTCAATTATCGATTTTGGCAACATTATCCCAATTATTTATGAAACATTTATGAAATTAGTTAAATAAATTCTTACTTCATCTCATAATAGCAACCAATTATAATCATTTATTATTAACTGATGGTTCAAAATTGAAAAAGATAAAAACTAGATATAGTTGGGTGGGCGTGAATTGGGACCTTTAAGTGAAAACTTGTCTAGCTCCTTTTCCCTAATACACTTTTTGAAATTTTTTTTTCTCAAAAAATTGGGAAATCTATAGTAGAAGTAAGTACAAAATAAATATAAAATGTAGATGAATATATGAGAATAGGTGAATTAAAGTTTAATGACTCATTCAGACTTTCCTTGATGGGGTGGATAGGGACATTTCTTGAAATTCATATTTGTGTATAAATTTAATTTTTTATTTTAATTTTTCCTTAATATGGGTAATGGTTTTATTATTTAAATTTTCATAAGTAATTAAATTGCAATTGTAGCCTAAAGAAAGATAAATTATGTGGTGCCAATCACCCATTCAGGGGGTGATAGGGACACTAATTGGAATTTCATCATTTTTGCATATCAAATTTAATTCTATTTTAATTTTTTACTTAATATAGGTAACTTTTTATTATATTAAAATTAGTAATAGTCAAGATCAACAGATTCTGACAAAATATCAATATTTTTTTCTGATAATCCTTTATATAATATATATATATATATATATATATATATATATATATTATATATTATATTATATATATTATATATTATATATATATATATTATATATATATATATATATATTATAATATTATATATATTATATTATATATATTATATAATATATATATATATATATATTAGGGATGTGTACGATACCAGAAAAGAGGGCGATTACCTATACCGATACTATAATTTTTTTAGGTGCGATACCGATTACTTTTAATTAATATATGAATACACAGTAATAAGATATAGAACATTTGTTTACTGCTAGGGCAATCAGCGATGGCGATTCCTTCGTAAACCAATACTTAGTTCATTTATATCATATTTTGGTTGTGCCCAGTATATTTATTTTTATAATTAAAAATTAGTATCTTAAAGGAATAATAAATGCAAATATAATATCAATAACTTTTTTTATGTTTGTGTTATTAAAAAAAATTATTCCATTTTCAATTTTCACTTAGGGTTAATAAAATATAGCAACAATAGTAAATATTTTCCAAATTATTACAATTTACAAGAAGAATTCTTTAACTAGCGAAATATAAAGATATAAAAATAATGAAGAAGGAAATATCAATTAATCTGCTGAAAAGACAAAAATAAAAAAACGCTATTATTCAACCATGACATAATATAATATACTCCTTTAAGATTAAAATAGATATCATTTCAATAATCAAATTAAAAAATTTCTCAAATTTGTGGCTAATAAAACTATTATAATTTTGTTCAATTAGTATTGAGCGAGAGCCTGTTCATTTTTGGGGTGTTTAATTCCCACCTACACTAAAACTACGCTCGGCTTCGACGTATGACGGGGAACTGGATAAAAACATAATTTGGAATTAATAATTTGGAAACCTTGCCCCATTTTCATTGCCACCACATGAAATGATTCTCTTCTGTAGCAGCATCTCCATGTTTTCGCAGACTCTTATTCCTCTTTCACAATTAATTTATCACTCAAATTTGCAATATCTTTGCTCCAATTGATGACTGTCTCTTCCAGTTTTTTTCGATGAGGTTCCTTGATGAGATGTCTTCATATGAAGAATATTGGAATGAGATATGCGAGATGCAAATTTTACTTGAATTGTTCTGTGGGAAATTTTTTAACATCCAAAAAAATCATACTTCGTCCTCCAATAGGTTATTATTTTAGATGAAAAAAAAATGCCACCATCATCACTCATATCTCACATTTGCTTGCTGCCAGGGTAATATGCACTGATAAAGGCTAGGATCTATTCCATTCTGGTGAATCTGTTTTATTTTTTTGATTAACAGTCAGAGCTAAGTCACTCTGAGTTATGTCATTTAATCGCATGTCTAGTGTATGCGTTCACTCGTATGTGAGATGCCATATCTTTGTAGGTAGGTTTCAGTCATAGCTCAAGGATTAATTCCTTATTAGTAAAACCTTTGATAACAATTAAAATACACCCCTAAGTTTATATTCAAAATAATTTTAAAATAAGAAAATTTTATATCTTTTTTGTTTTACTTTTGTATTATTATTGTTTGTTTTTTATATATAAAGTTTTTTATATATAATACCCTAAATAATATGTATTTTAAGTTTTCTATCTTAAGCATCGACCCGTATTTTTATGTATACGATACAGTAGCATAAAAACTAATTTATTGGTACATCTTCTCATTTTATTATAGTGTGAGTTTAGTTAACCAAACTGGGGCAGATCCCGTCATAAGTCTAAAAAGTCGGGAAAGTTTGAAATTAATAAATTTTTTATAGGCAGCGGATTTGTCGTCCCATGCCTTTTTAAGCAAAAAACTAAATTCAGCATTGGTATTAGGTGCATATTTAAATCTAACTCAAAGAAAGGCTAATAAATAAAATAACTTTACTAAAGGAAGCTACTTACTAGCTATATAAGTTATGAAACGTCACAAATGTGTTTTAACTAATTTATATATATTTATAATTAATTTTTTTTTATAATACTATTTAATAATATAATATTAATAAAGTAGTATAAATATATCAAATCTTTTAATAATAATGGCAAATAAATATCATATACATAGAGCAAATATTAAAGCAATTCTAATGTAATATAATTTACACATAAGAAAATTAAATTTATAAATAATAAAATTAAACTTTTGGTTAAAACTATTAATTTGTAACAAAGTTAGACAGTCGTGTGCTAAACACAAATTCTTCTATCTCGCGCCGACGCATGTCATTATAGTGTATGTGTAGTTGATATATATTTCATGTTACAGTTTTTACATCCACACCTTGATTTTTTTCCTTGAACACCATGGCACAGTTAATGATGAACTAGCTTTAAAACTTCACAAATATATAATCTATGAAAGCTCACTATCAAATATTTTGGAATGAAAACATGTCAGACTACTGCGGGGTGTTATATCGTGATAACACTAATAACATTTACAATACAAAGTTGTTTTTAGGACATTTGACATTTAGTTATTGTGCTTTTTTTTCATATGTGTGTAGCAGGCTAAAGGTTGATTTTGTTTTCCCTACATGTAAAAATTAAATATGCTCTCCTACATAATATTTAGGTTCGCTTCAAATATTAATAGAGATTACAGTTTGATACACAAAGAAAATAAAATAAATGCATTTTTGAAATGGGGATGTTAAAAAAAAAATGAAACTAGTTTGGGATCGATATCAAAATTACTTCTAAAAAAGTGTATTACGTCACTGATAAGAAGAAAAATGTTCCACTTTTCCACTTTTAAATATTAAAACTGAATTCTTACATTTAGATTTTGATCAGTGAACAAATTCGAAATAGCATTGTTAAAAATAAGTTTATTGTTTTAAGATTAGCTAGAAATCCATCGGATTCTACTTTTCGAAGAATTTTAACACTTACAAACTGCTTAACATTCCTTGTCTGCAATTTGGTTTCTGATTACCTGCAGCATTTGATTATAGCTATAGTTAGGATTACCTTATAAAGATTATAACTGATGGAATAGACTACATTGTGTTAGGATAAAAAATATTGGGAACATGGAGAATTTAAGTAGGGTTGGGGCAAATAAAAGACGTAGTTTTACAAATCCAAAAGGTGAGGATTGAAAGAATTCTGAAAACATAGGAGGAATTAAATGCTTATGTAATACCTTTGAAATACAATTTGAAAAAGTTGGTGCTCTGTAGAGTGAAAATGGGCTGAGTAAAGTAGTAGTTAAGAACTTAATTTATAAGGTTATAGTTGAAATAATAATGACAAAGTTGAAAAATCATATTGAAATGAAGACAAAAGGGACAGAAATGGCAGATAGAAATAAATTTGATAAAGTTTTAGTATTAGAAAAGAGGTTGATTATTATCTATGGGATTATGGCACGGAAAAACGAAATTGTGGCAAATCAATACGTATTGATGGATATAGACATATGATGTGTAGACATTGGTCGTTGAAATGGACTTAACCTTATAAGATTGCTTAATGGATAAACTCCATCCACTCTTCATTATCCAGATCTTGCTCTCTGATTGCAGCCTATTCAGAGGTTTGCAGAACCATCTTAATAAACATGTTGAGGGGGACTACCCTGTTTACATTAAGATATTCAGAGGTTTGCAGAACCATCTTAATAAACATGTTGAGGTGGGACTGCCCTGTTTACATTAAGATAGATTTTATAGTTTTAATAAAAAGAATTACGTAATATAAGATCGAACCTAGACATTCTATTTAGATGAAACGAGACAGCATATATTAAAAGGTTTTCGCTTTCGGTTATATAAAGATTAGCTCTTACTTCACATAAGGTAAATAATTATAATAATGATTGATAGTAGGGATTATGACAATCTTAGGGTTGTGAGAAGAATTGATAAAATTGAGGAATGAACGCATTAGGGAGTTGTGAATGTGTGTGAAGAAAGGCCCGTAAATGAGAGAATAACACGAGAGTCATTGAAATGGTTTAGTCATGTGAAAAGGATTTTGATTGATAGTCGGTTGGTAAAGCGAAGTTATAGTGGTGAGGTTTGCTGGGGAATTCGACCGGCTGGGAGGACTATAGAAAAATGGATTTGAATCAGTAAAGAGATGCCTGAAGGAGAGGAGTGTGGTTTGACAGGAGGCGCAGAAAAAAAGGTGCGATATAATAGGAGTGAATGGCCAGGGTTTTGTGAAGGGGTAAGTTTGTGGGCCTGGCCCAGGTTGAAAACCCCACATTGACGAGTACCACAATGAAGGATCCGTCGCAGTCTCATGAAACCCAAGGGTGGATATTACTGACTGCGAGACGAGTTTTCACCTTAAGGTATAAAAGCTTTTTTTCCAATGCTTATATTTCTTCACTATTCTGTTTCCGATGTATGTGACGCACCTCAACCCCAATCTGGGGAAAGGAGGTGAATGATATGGATATAATTAAAATAATTAATAATAATAATAATAAATTATTAATTATTTTATTTTTCAGCTTCTACCGAATTGCTTATAATTGATTATAATGTATGGTTTTTGAATATTTGTAATGTGGACTTCGTCTGTCAATATTAGTCCTTGAGCATTACTAAAATTTTAAAAAAGAATAATAAGAAAAA
Source organism: Trachelipus rathkii (assembly GCA_015478945.1). Classification (NCBI taxonomy): domain Eukaryota; kingdom Metazoa; phylum Arthropoda; class Malacostraca; order Isopoda; family Trachelipodidae; genus Trachelipus; species Trachelipus rathkii. The sequence goes on along the minus strand of JABUQX010093519.1, from coordinate 9,996 downwards.
GTGCAGAAGAAAAGGCATGCAGGAAACGTTAGATAGGATATATATATATATATAATAATATATAATATATAATATAATATAAATATATATAATATATATATATATATATATATATATATTATATATATATATATATATATATATATATATATATATATATATATATATATATATATATATATATATATATATCCCCGTGTTACCCCCCCTTTAGGGGATAAAGCACGTTAAAAGTAGTTTTATATTATATATATATATATATAATAATTATATATATATATATATAATATATATATATAATATATATATATATATATATGTATAGTTATTGAACATTTATTTTTTATTTAAAAAAGTATATTTCTTTTTTTAAAGAGGCATATTAAAAAAAACATCAACTTTCTTATGATTCCCATAAATTAATTGATTTGAAATAATAATAATAAAAATATATTGATTACATTATTTAACATTGTAGTGTAATTTACGAAGTCGTAATATGATGCATGTATTATACATTTAAGTACACAAAATACATATATTATAACAAAATCTCTGTTTACTAATGTTTTTTTTTTTTTTTTAACTTAATTTGTGTATTATGCCATAAAATGTAAAGTAATCTTTATTTTTTTTTTTGAATAACTTTAACCTTTTTCTGAAACGTGGCGAAATTATTTTTGGTAAGACATTCTTATTACAAAGGATATTATTTTTTTTTTAATATTTTTTAGTTTTTAATGGTATTTCTTTAGGTATTAGTTATATTATTATTATTATTTTATTATAAATTATGATTTGTCTACTGTTTTGTACTTATTATTCATTGCAAAATGTTATTATATTTTATTATTATATACTATATATATAAAATAAAAGGTTTTTTTTAAGAAGCTTTTTTATTTTTTTAATGATTATTTCTTTGATATTATTATTATTATTATTATTATTATTATTATTATTATTATTATTATTATTATTATTATTTTATAATATTAAAATTAAATATTATTTTTTATTATAGTTTTCATCTTCATTATTTACTAGTTTTATATATATATATAATATATTATATATATATATATATATATATATATATATATTATATATATATATATATTTATATATATATAATATATAATATAATATATAATATATATAATATATATATATATATATATATATTATAATATATATATATATAATATATATATATATATATTATATATATATATTATATATATATATATATATAATTATATATATATATATAATTATATTATATATATATAATATATATTATTAAATTAAAATTTAATAATAATAAATATATATATATATATATATATATATATATATTATATATAGGTGTAGAAAGAATTGATAAAATGAGGAATAACGTATAGGGAGTGTGTGGTGTGAATTAAGGCGTAAATAAAGAGAAAAACGAGAGTACATTGCAATGGTTTGGTCATTTGCAAAGGATGGATTACATATGTGACAAATGCAAATGGATATACTAGTGTAGTGCTTGGGCCGGAGATATGCACAAAATCTTCCTAGTATTGGTTATTATCACTACTTTAGGGGATGAAATGGATTATGGTTCCCCAATATAGCTTTATGTGACGACTCACTCTTTCTAATGCTTCCTGCTCTTTCCAGGGAGGTCAATGGAAGGCTGTTCAACGTAGACACCCAAATCGTTCTGGATCTGTCTGTGGCATGAGAGTGGACCCAGAAATCTACTCTCCTAACTCAAATTTTACAGTCTTCTAAAATAACCCACCTGATGACTTAGACAAAGTCTTCACCATCAGACTTTCGTAATCCCAATATCGCAACTCCAACACCTACTCAAAAAATGACACTTTTCCGGTAACACCCTCCTCTGCCGTTTCCATAGAAACCGCCCCATATTCTCTACACTTTTCTGAATCGGCTTGCTTACTGATACTGACATCGCTCCCATTAACAAACATGAGTACCGTGGTTGCTCTTCCAACGATCAAACAAGTTCACATAACAACATGGACTTGGTTGAACTTAACTTGCTTCGCCTTCATGGTGAAGTTCCTCCTCCAAATACCTCAGAAAAAAAAATAACGGGTCAACCAAAATCTAAGTTGTACGGCTATTCCTTACCACCAGGATTTATTGCTCCTCCTCGTTGGGACCCATATCTCAGCCCTTCCTCCTCCTCTGTATCCACTTCCAACATTATCCCTAGCCGCATAGAGACAATTGTCTAAAAAGACAATCCTCATAATATTTATAACATAGCATGGCCACCTTCCTTCAATGGAATTGTCGTGGCTACTACTATAATTTTGAAGAATTTGTTCAACTAATAAACATATGTACACCAAAGTGCATATGTTTGCAAAAACTTCGACAATGTCTTTGCGACTTTTTCAACTGTCGGAAATATAAATCGCCGCTAACCTCTATAGAAAGAGGTGACAATGATAGGGTAGGTGCAGGAATATTCATTCATAGATCTGTTCCTCTTCAAACTAAATTTCATGCAATGGTAGCACGAATTCATCGTCCACCGACATTGCTGACTGCTTGATCTACTTGGCTCCGAGTAGTGAGTTTACTAAGGTTGACAGCTGATCATTTTAAGAAGCTCGATACTCCGGGTATTATACTAGGAGACTTCAACCTTCTTCACCCCCTATGGGACGACTCTGTCACCTCGTCTAAGATCCTTGTTGATCTCCTAACCCCCTTTTCCTTGGGATGCCTTAACACAGGGCTACCTACATATGAACGTTTAGATACATACTCTTGTTCCATATTGATATTTCCTTTTGCTTCCAATTCTCTTACGGATCGCTTTACCTGATCCCGCTTTGATATACGGCAGTAACAATTACACAATAGCCTTAAATGAACTTGCACCGGGCCCAATGTTAAGACCCAATTCCAGCTGGCGGAGTGGGCTCCTTTTTATCAGGTCACAGTTATCCCACTTTCTCCCTTCAATAAGAGGCTTCCGACTATTGATAATGCCTTTAGCTTCTTCCAACAAATTATCATTGAAACTGCGGAAGCTCGCATTTCTCAATCTTCCGCAGGTAGGCGCTCGACAACCCCTTGGTGGTCCCAAGAGTGCATAAGCTAACCGGGAGAAGAAATAAACTTTATAGGAAATACAAAAGGACCGCATCATCTCAAACATGACTATTTTTAAAGCAGCTGTGGTGACATCTCGAATTAATCGCTAAACACTTACACAAGCTTTTGAACTTATACTTTGACTGTCAACTTCACAACACCCCTTTCTTCAGTGTGGAAAGTTGCACAGAAAATATATATCCGCTCCAACAACTCTTCACCCTGAAGGTGCTATTAAATAGTCTTGAATAACAACCTTCAATAGAAGAATATTTAAAGTTGAATAAAGTGACGTTTCTTTCCGGAAGCTGCTTAGGATTCGTCGGTGGTGCTAGCAGCCTCCTGCACCAGACGCCACAGAACTTCCCCCAGTGACAATGCCGCGAGCACACTCCGCTCTCCGGACCTGAAAGGACGTCGGGTAGTAGCGTGTAGCTGTCAGGTGAGAGCTAGTTGTGCTCACATTAAGGTCACCGATAAGGCTTCGACCACTCTGTACTCTTACGTGCAGTTGGTCCGCACCTACAGAAGCTTCAGAAGTATGGTACAGGTGGCACAGGATGACCGTATAGAGTAGCGCCCTACAGAAGAAACTTGATTTGATGGTTGTTCAGTGATCTGATAGATGTTCGGAATCACATTTGATGGGTGTTCGGTGTCACATTTGAAAGGTACTCGGTGTCACTTTTGCTAGAAGTTCGTGTCACTCATGGGGTCACCAATTTGAAGGGGCTATTAAATATTCTTGAATAACCACCTTCAATAGAAGAATATTAGAAGTTGAAGAGAGTAAGCGTTGTTACGATAAATGACGTTTCTTCCCGGAAGCTGCTTAAGATTCGTCGGTGATGCTATTGCTAGCAGTCTCCTGCACCAGACGCCACAACCCACAGTCCTCCGTTATTTGTCTGATATAACCAATACGATCTATGCTCTTGCAGCTGTTGCAGATGCATTGGGTTATAGTTTTGCTAGCCACGCGAGCTCTTTCCCCCTATCCTGATGCCTTTCAAAAATTGAGAATTAACACTGCACGGCCAGACTTTTCAACAGCGAAAGGGGAAGATCATATCTATAACGGTCTTTTTACACTTGCAGAGTATCAAACTAAGCTGGCGAACATCAAAGACGGTGCCCTTTGTCCAGACTTAATTTCGTACATAATGCTCTGTCATATTCACCCTCTGCATCAACGTTTTTGCTGGATCTATATAACAGAATCTTGATCGAATCCTCTTCTATCTATTTGGGCTACAGGTTTTGTAATCCCTATTCCCAAACCTGTGAAAGATCTGAAGTTGGTGGACAACCAAAGATTAATTTTGCTGAACTGTCATACTTGTAAATTAATGGAGAAAATGGTTTCATGCCACCTTCTCTCTGTTTTGGAGAGTCGCCAGGCTTTTTCAAGCTTCGAGTTTGGTTTGCGTAAAAATCGTTCGCCCACGGATCCCTTGTTAAAACTGGATCATGACATCTGGGAAGCCTTCTCCACGGGTGGGATGATTCTTGGTGTCTTTTTTTACCTTGGAAAAAGTTTATGACACAACGTGGAGAACTACGGTTCTCCTTATGCTCCATTCGCTTAGTTTTCGAGGACAGCTCCCTCTCTTATTATATGCCTTCTGTCAGACAGATCCATCCAGGTTCGGTGCTCTTCTGTTCTATCACGCCACTTTATTCTGGATGAAGGCGTTCCGCAGGGCAGTGTTCTAAGTGTATTATTATTTGCTCTCAGATTCAATGACATCGTTTTCTCTATCCCAGCGACGTTCAATTTTTCTCTCAATGTTGATGACCTGGAGCTATATGTTGTCGGTGCTAGGCTGCCATCTCTTGCAAGGCAACTTCAACCTGCTATTGAGAATATTTCACAATGGGGTAGTTCCCATGACTTTCATTTCTAATTCACCAAAACCTCAGCAGTACTATTTAGGAAAAAAAGGTAGTCGAAGAACCTGCCATCTTCCACCTTATATGGTTCACTCATTCTTGTATCTTCACAAGTCAAATTTCTAGGACTCATTCTAGATGACCTCCTAACATACGCACCGCACATTAAACTCCTGAAAATGACTTGTCATCGCGTGCTTCACCTGTTACGTCATCTCTCCGCAAAATCATAGGGTGCTGATCGCAAGTTCCTTTTACGTCTCCACACCGCCCTAATTCGATCGAAGCTGGACAACGCCTGCGTAGTATATGGTCAGGCCTCCCCAACTCTATTACACCTGTTAGATCTCATCCAAAACGAGACGATCCGTATGTCCACTGGAGCCTTCCGATCGGCTCTCCTGGTAACCCTTGAAGTTGAATCCGATGTGATACCATTCTCTCTTCGAAGGGAATACATCATGTGCACAAGTTATCTTTGCTTTCAAACCCCCAATACCATCTGCTCTAACACCAATTCTGCGAGATACCTCAGAATCCTCCTTACTGGCCATTTGCAAACATTTGCAAAATTTGACTTTCTCAACATCCCTTTGCTAAAGGTGCTGCCGTTCTCTTATGACGAAGGGTACACACTTTGGCTATTCCTTGCTCCCATTTGCCTGGTCCTGACCTCTCTATAAATTTAGCCACCCTGCTGCCTTGTTAAAGTCATCATTCCTGTCATTTACTGACGGCTTTAAAACAGGGGACAATGTGGGTGCGTCTGCTGTCTTTCCTGACTGCAACCTCCTCCCTCATGCTTCAATTTTTACGGCAGAATTAATGCCTATAATGATTGCCCTTTCTCGAATTCTATTCCTTAACCAAGAATACTCTTATGTCATTTATTCAGATTCGCTCAACGCCCTCCAGGCGCTTAAAGCCCCTTGTTCTAAAAACAATGGTATCCGCTGTACAACAATTTCTTCGACGATTCCACTTTCGTAAGAAACAAATCATACTATGTTAGACCCCCTCTTACGTAGGGGTGACTGGCAACGAAATCGCTGATAGAGAGGCCGAAATGGCAGCCTTTTCTTTTCGGAGCTGTTCCAGGTACCTCCCGGATGTCATTCGACAAGGTCGCCTCCCATCAACTGATTATTATCCTGCACTCCGACAAGGTTTCCCGTCTTATTGGCAAGTGTGCTGGGCAAGTGATCAACGAGGGGAGAAACAGAAATATAAAGCCGAACATTGGTGAGTGGTCTTCCTCTCACCGACGAAAGCGCTTGCACGAGGTGATACTTGCACAACCCCATATTGACCACACCCCTATCACTCGCACGCTACATGTCACAGAACCCTCCCCCATCTGTAAATTTTGCCGTTGCCATACCTCGCAATCTGTTCACCATACCTTCATTGATTGTCCCCAACTGGGCCTCATTCGCCGTCATCATTTTCCGACTTTATGGTCTACAACACCTTCTAAAAGGCTATTCCATATCTTATCTGAATCCTCCCACTTTAAAAGTAACTCTATTTTCTCTTATATACAAGAACTGAATATTCTTTATAACATATGATTTTTGTTATGTAATATTTGTACTATTTATAATGTATTACTTTTTATTTATCTTTTAATTTATTTAATTTAATATTGCATAATCGCAATTTATTATTTAGATCTTAAATAAAGAACATAAGTGGGAAGGTAAAGAATTACTGCCTTCTCCGGGATTGAACCACCGCATTGCTTCAATCATGCAATATGCTCGATGCTTTACGACTGAGCCATCCCTCAACCCAAAAAAGTTGAGTTCAAGAACAGTTTTAAAGCAATCGAGTTCCCTTCAAGGCGACATCACCAGGTGTCCAGCCTGTCCTATCCCCCGTTCTTAAAAATATGTAGGTGTTAAATATGCATAATCGCAATTTATTATTTAGATCTTAAATAAAGAACATAAGTGGGAAGGTAAAAAATTACTGCCTTAATTAATTAATCCCGGAGAAGGCAGTAATTCTTTACCTTCCGACTTATGTTCTTTATTTAAGATCTAAATAATAAATTGCGATTATGCAATATTTAACACCTTCATAGTATTAAGAACGAGGGATAGGACAGGCTGGACACCTGGTGATGTCGCCTTGAAGGGAACTCGATTGCTTTAAAACTGTTCTTGAACTCAACTTTTTTGGGTTGAGGGATGGCTCAGTCGTAAATCATCGATCATATTGTCCTCATTTCGCAACATGCGGTGGTTCAATCCCGGAGAAGGCAGTAATTCTTTACCTTCCCACATATGTTCTTTATTTAAGATCTAAATAATAAATTGCGATTATGCAATATTTAACACCTACATATTATTAAGAACGAGGGGATTAAGGACGGCTGGACACCTGGTTGATGTCGCCTTTAAGGGGACTCCAATTGCCTTAAAACCGTTCTTGAACTTCAACCTTTTTTGGGTTGAGGGATAGCTCAGACGTAAAGC